>JAVYIG010003159.1:0-208539 GCA_035222895.1 Strongylocentrotus droebachiensis | reverse complement strand
GTCGATTGTCATATCTGTTTTTAGAAATTTCGATTTGATAGTATACAATTTTATAAATTCACATCTGGTTTTGGTACATGTATATCTTAATATAAATATTTTGTATATTGACATTGACAGTGTTTGTCCAGTTTCGTGTCGTATAAATATGATAAACTAGCTTTGAATATGTTAAGTATTACGTTATTACCCAGTTTATATACATATTTTAGCATATAGATACATAGTACATTAAACCAAAGAACAGTCCATTATCATCTCATGATTTAGCGTCGATGTTAAACTTTGAATCTTTTCTTTTTTTCTTTTTCTTTTTAACATCTAAACCAGGTAATTTATTAATGCATTAATAACAGTAATGCATTAATAAATTACCAGGTTTAGATGTTAAAATAAGAAAAAGAAAAAAAAGAACAGATTCAAAATACTCTATTTGTACTTCTATGTAATTAACTTTTATTGCTTTTCATTTTCTGCAATCCTCATTTCGAGTAAACATAATAATTTCAGCGATTTTAATCACTTTATAATGCATTCACTTCAATTAAGCCACCTGCCTTTGTAATTCTGTTAGATCGTCGGGTGAAAGCTTTCCCGGAATATAACATCTTCAGCGTTCTTTCTTTCTTATTGCGCTTGGCTTGAGAGCTCACAGACGATTTCCAATGTTGCCAAATAAACAAAAGAAGTTCTGCTTGAACATTTATAATTGATCTGGCCTTTTTCACCTCTGCAGAATTATTGCTCGTATTCATGGATGTTAGTCTGGAAACAAAAGCCATCGAACGGCAGACGACATTCAGCTGGCGTTTGCCGGCATCGGGGAGAGGGACGCGGTATAGCCTATCCGAGCCCGGTCCATTGGGACGGCAGATACGCGGACGGCGCAAAAAATGAGCGTCTAATTTTACGCTGAATTTATATTCTATTGTTTTCCGACAATGCTTACCAGTTCACCCCCAAGCACGTTGTTTCAGCTTGTTACTTTTCATAAGAATTCTTAATTATGTCTTTAAAGTGATGAATTTGTTTATTGGAATATCGGGTGGAGATAATGAATAAATTTCGAGCAAAGGGCAAAGTTTAAAATGTCTTCGATTAAAACAAAAAAAGGTTGAATTGTGCATAGATCTTAAATGTCTGAAAATTCAGTGATTTTTAAGTGATATGATAATCATTCATTGTCAGTGGAATAAAAAAAGAAATTTCAATTTGCTTTTTTTTACTTGATGGTGTAGGAAAAGAAATGTTGAAGAGCAAAATAACAAATTGCCTAATATTGTCAAGCTTTTGTTTTTGTTTAAAGAAACAATTTATTTAATTATTTAGTTTGCCCTTATTCCTTCCATGCTGTTGATAACATTTTCCATTGATTCTGCGAGAAGAAGAAGAAGAACTCACAACATAATATGATTGAATAGACCAATCTTAAAAATATGAAATAAAGTCTGAGTACGAAAAACACAAACATTTCTTTTTAGAAGTAAACATAGATAAAATTGATCAATGAAAATCAGATCATAGATTATGATAAAGATTATATAATTCAGATAATGGAACAATTTGTAGTCTATCATCGCCAATGTCTAGTCTACGGGAAAAAATGTATTTTAATAACTTACATAGAAAACGAGTATTTATAGATGGGAATTATGAATGCGACAGTCGTCGTCATCCTTGCCATCGTCAACATCGTCATCGTTATCAAGTTTAAACTATTGATGATCATTGAAGGCTTCAACATCTTGCATTATTATTGTGATACGTTTTCCTGAACTTAATATTTTGTTCACACATCGTGATAATGACCATGTTTATAATTGTCATTTTCGTCATCAGCACCAGCATCGCGCCATCATCATCATCTTTACTAATATTATCACCATAATCATCATCATCATCATCAACAACATCATCATGATCGTACCCATCGTTAAAGACCTATAATACAAACATAAACATTATCATCATCATCATCATTATACTCAACATCATCATCATCATGGTCATCATTATCATTACCATCATCATCATTAGGCCTACTATTGTCATTATCAAAATCACCATCAATTTTTGCCATCATTATCAGGAGCATCCCCTCTTCCTCCCCCTCCTTCTCCTCCCCTTCTTCCTCCTCCTTCCCCCTCCTCCTCCTCCTCTCCTCCTCCTCCCCCCTCCTCCTCCTCTCCTCCTCCCCTCCCCTCCTCCTCCTCTCCCCTCCTCTACCTCCTCCTTTTCCTCCCCATCCTCCTCCTCCTCATCGATGTCGTCATGGGTGTCATCTGCATCATAATTATAGTTAACATCAATATCACAGTGTGTATCATGATCTCTACTTTAATTAAACTTCGATGCATGCCAGCATTTCATTAGATAATTAACAATGACATTGTAAATCTAGCTTGTTTGATTCTATTCTATGTCTATTCATCAAAACAAATTATTCCTACTGACTCACCAGGTATCACTTCCGCCGGAAGTATCATTAGCATGTGGCTAGTTCGACCCATTCTTGATTTCTTTTCTCATTTATATTGTTAGTTGTTGTCAAGAATTAAAAGTTAAATCGCGTTGTGAAAAGGCACGAGGCAAGCATAGGGTACTAACACCGCAGCGCGTGCCGACCACTCGCCCGATCGATGTCGCCAGGAAACCGTTCGGGGCGATCGCAAGCCGACGGGGCGAATGACAAGACAGAAAACCACATCATTATTTAGGCGTACAAAAGGGAAAGTCGGTGACGGGAAAAAAAAGAATTTATCCATATAAAGAACAAATATGTCAGCTTTCACACTGATTTGTGCAACCCGTCAATTTTACAGTCCTGTCTATTTGTTTGTAAGATAGTTGTGTCTTCTAAACCAGATAGATAGATAAGGAAGAGAAATATGTCATTTGTAAACAAAGTCATCATAATATATCTAATCCTTAAAATAAACATTGTTTGATGATTTTTAAACGGACGAAATTAATCGTAGGCACTATAAACATTTACCGACACTCTGTGTGTATTTGAATAAATTAAAAGAAAAACGAATTATGAGCATGCCTCCCTTCATTAATGGCGTCGTGCGGCTTAGTAGATGCCTGAATAGGTACCCAAGTGAGTCACTGTGCTAGCGTCAGATAAATATTCCTTAGTTCCTTGGAGAGGACTTCAAGTATAGTTGGTCTCTAAAATAATTAGAGTTAAACGTGCCTAGCTATATCTTCATGCACACGCTTATGATTAACGTATAATATTGATATATTTATACACTTATTACGAACCATGGTTGCACTAGGGCTTTTCACAAGCTTTTGAAAAGACCCAACAAACTTTATAGCCCGTATGATTTAATTTTGAGCAAATAGAATGAAACGCGTCATCAATTTTTTAAAGTTATAGCATCGAATGCATCATCTGTTTTAAAGTGTCTAAAATGAATGTCTCGAATTACTGTCTAGCAATCTTGTATGCATTGGGAATCAGCAAGCCAAATCAATATTATTAATCACGGATCATGATCACATTATGAATTGGAGTAGCACAATCAACCTTCATTGTGCAATGTAATGCTTTCCTAAAATAACTTTATCTTCTGCAGACTAAGGAGGAGAACTAATTAGTGCAAGTTGATAAAAAATCCCGCATTATTTTATCTGTTGTCGGAGAAATATATTGCATAATTATGCAACACTAGTTGATAGAAAAAAAAGTGTTAAGACCAGGGGCGTAAATCCGTACCGAGGAGTGGGGGGGGGATGATCAGCTTTTTCAAGGGGGATTTTTAACATTTATAAATCGGGCCGAAAATTTCGCAACGACTCAGCCGACCGCTGAATGAGCGGGGGGGGGGGGGGGGGGGGGGGGGGGGGTAAGAGGACACTTTTTTTTTTTTTTGGGGGGGGGTCTCCAAAAAATCGCAACGACTCAGCCGACCGCTGAATAAGCGGGGGGGGGGGGGGGGGGTAAGAGGACACTTTTTTTTTTTTGGGGGGGGGGTCTCCAAAAAATCGCAACGACTCAGCCGACCGCTGAATAAGCGGGGGGGGGGGGGGGTAAGAGGACACTTTTTTTTTTTTTTTTTTGGTCTCCAAAAAATTGCAACGACTCAGCCCGCTGAATAAGCATTTTTTTCAGGGGGGATGATATCAGGGGGGATGTTTGTACAGGCCATCCCCCCCCCTACTTCAAGCCAGGGGGGATGCAGCCCCCCACCCCCACCCCCCACCCCCCGGGATTTACGCCCCTGGTTAAGACTGATAATTATGAAAAATACCGTCATCAGACATTACTTTTCAACCCTCGGATGTGGATAATGATGATCATGTTGGTGTTGATGATGATGGTGATGCTGATGATGGTGATAATAATAACAATAACAACAAGATTTATAAAGCGCAACATATCCATCTTTAGAGATGCTCAAGGCGCATAGTAATAGTGATATACGGTAATGATAAACGAAATTTGAACCCCTGAAGGTTCAATTCTGTAATGTTTCACCCTAAAAGTTTCAAATTTGAACCCTGATGAAAATGATTTGCAAAACTCAACATCAGGGATGTACTTTTCAATATCCAATATGGAGTTGAATCTTCTAACCGTTTCCTTCTATTTACTCAAATGAGTTCTGCATTTCTAAGTGAGTGTTACCAGGGAAATCCTCATAATGTCCTGGTATACCAACCATGGTTAGAAAGACACGACTGTTGCTGTCCATACAATGTCAGATAACACGTCATTGACATAGGCTTAATACAGGAGCCACCCGGTTCCAGTAGGCAAAGGGTTAAGGCCGGTGCACACGAGGCGTCACTTACCTGACGCATGACTGCGTCAGAGACTGGGCGCGACATTCTGACGCATCATTAGAAGGTAATATACAGCGATGTGAATACAAAATGCACAGTGCATCCATTGCGTTGAAGTCCTGGCGCCTGCTCTAATTTTGTCATATGCTTGATTAACATGGTTAATAACGTTATCGAACTGACGCATCATGTGAGGCGGTTTTTCTGTCCAAACGTTGTCAAGTGATACGTCACTATAACATGTTATAAGATGATGAAGTGGATCTTAATCAAGTTGGTTGAAAGCGTACACGTGACCAGGCATTTATTTTGCCTAACGCGTAATCGCGCGTAATTTGGGTAATGACGGTCATTATCAAAATCATGTTAGAAAACATCATTTTATAAAAACAAATAAAACATAATCTTATAAAACAAATAATACACATCATTTTGTTCGCGCATTAGTAAAATTACCCACACTAATCTTCAAAACAGTCCAAACGCCTCCGGCTATCTATACCTCGTGTAGGTAATTCTTACTAATGCCCTTACTGATGTGTATTATTTGTATAATAATCCATGCATGTTCACCCGCAGGAAAGTCTCGTCATCATCTCTGCATTTCTTCCTGAGGACCCTGCAATACTTTGTTTAACCCCAGCAGTTTACAGGTACCCATGTACACCTGGGTGGAGAGTGGCATTATAATGTGGATTGATATCTTGCCAAGGTAAAATAGTGCCGGCCTGAGTTCCGAACCTTCAAACTTTGGATTGAGAATCAAGTGAATGACACGACTCATCCATTAATAAATAGATGAGGAGAAAAAAAGAGGTCAGTGCATTATCGGTATATGGTCAGTATTGGAGGGGGAGGGGGGGGGGGTGGCATTTGTTGAGCTATTTAGCTTCGTTGATATTATACAATTGATTACCATAGTATTACTCTGGTTCAAGGTTGAACGCCAAGGGAAAAAATGACATTGTAAAGGAGAGAAAGAAGAAGGAGAAGAGTTTTGAGGTCGGTGACAGGAGAGACAGAAATATAGAGAAAGAGAGGATGAAGAGAGGGAGAGACAGAGAGAGAGAGAGAGATGGATATATATATATATATATTGAGAGAGAGAGAGAGGGAGAGAGAAAGAGAGAGAGAGAGAGAGGGGTAGAGAGAGAGAGAGAGAGAGAGAGAGGAGGCGAGGCAGGGGATCGAGAGCTAGGTAGAAAGAGCAAGAGACAGACAGGGAGAGCCAGGTACAAAGAAACGACACGGGCAGAAAGAGAGAGAGAGAGAGAGAGAGAGGGGGAGAGAGATAGATAAAGAGAGAAAGAGGAGGAGAGAGATGGAGAGAGAGAGAGAGAGAGAGAGAGAGAGAGAGAGAAAGAGAGAAAGATGCGGAGAAAGGGAAGGAGAATGAGACGGGGAGGGAGAGATAAAGAAAGAGACTGAAATAGAGAAAGAGAGACGGTGTGGGGGGGGGGGGGATACTCAGGTTTTTTTCTCCATAAAGCAGTCAGCTTGTGGATATAGCGAATATATTGCAGTGCGTCCATGTGCGTTAGTCCCACGTTCATAATTAATTAGCAACTTCGCCATGAAGCAAAGACTGAAGAAGAAAAGAAGTTTGAAGCGTCGCGTCCTATAGTCCTCTTTGTTACATACTCTGCCCTTCCGCATCTTACATAAATATTTCGCTTCTTTATTTTTCCACCTACCTTTTCTAATTTTTCCTTTCTTTTTCTCCCCTATTCTGTTTTTTCCACGTAGATTCTCGTATCTTTATTTGTAATCCCCAACCAAAATTTTCAAAAATGTTCAAAAGACTTTTCACACTTTTTGTCCTCCTTTTGGTTCAGCTCATTTCAAACAGCCTCTCTGTAAAGGGGCAGCCACGTACATTATCATATTGTTGTTCCGTTTTCTGAAAATGAATTGACATCACGCTAAAATGTAAATTAGTTAACCTTCAACTAAATTATTTGCCCGTCTTTTAGCCTATAGACCGTTTTCCAAACAAATATCACCATTCGTTTTATTTTGACTCATATTGTTCCATGTTACACTCCGATATTTTAAAATAAAAAACTATGATTTTCTATTGATCTCTTATAATTGTTTGATGAATTAATAGGTACATGGTGTTTTTCTTGAATGATGTCTCGTATGCATGGTAGGTCACCGTTCGAGTACACATTGTATATAGAAACAGAATTCATTATCAGATAAGCTGATTTACAACTGACGGACGAAGGAAAAGAATACAAGAGAATAATGATTAAAATCTAATAAACTTGACGGGTTGTAAGATAATCATTTATCAATACGCATCCCTGAGAAGAAAAGAAACATTTCTTCATTAAAAGCAAAATTGAGATAATTAATTAAGACAGATAAAGGAAAGGCAGACTTAATCAAAATCACGTGATCTGTCCCAATTGTTTCGTCATAAATGGACGGAAGAAGTCATCGCTCAATCATCACGATTTAAGCGCTCTAACCTGACGTCTCAGTCAATATTATCGATCTAGTTTGGTCCAAACCGGACAATCCTCCTTTCCATTTTGATCCACAATCTTCATCAAAAGACGGAAAAGAAAGAAAGAAAAAAAAATCAACAATTTTCCATGATTATGCCACGGAATCAATGAAACCGGGAAAGAAATGTGGACGTGCCTTTTGCATATTAAGCTCTATTCTTTTTGTATAAACAAGGGACAAAAACGATTTTTCATGGATAGCGTGGGCATCCAACTATGGAGCGGTCAGTCATTCGCGCCAGGTGACCACTACCAATTGTCGTTGTCCTGTCAAGTTTAGGATTCGGACAATTTTTGTGTTGTCTTGACCGTTTGAATTGAAAGATAGGAATGGAACTTTTCATTAAGAGCTAGTAGGTTTTCTGTATGGGGCGTACCGACATCAACAGCAGCTGCGCCGAGTCTAAGGGATGACGCTGGTACGGTAAGGGGCATCGCCATACGAGTTGGGGTTTTTCGTCATTTTATCAAATTTGAATGGATAGAGTTAATAAAATTTGATACTTGGGCCCCCAAGTATAACAGTATTTTTAACTACTGATGGGGCTACCCTGTTGAAATAAAACGAAATAAATAAAAAATAAAAATAAGGAGTTTGTGATATACCCTTGGTTTTTATATCGTGTATTATCTTGAGCCACTTACCTTCCGATTTGATAATTTTCTATCCCACTTTTTAAATTCTACTACTTTCTTACTTTGCCTTGTAGTTCAGACTTTTCTACATGTCCCATGTGTTCTATAACTTTTTTTTCAAAAGATCATCTTCATGTTCCAACTTAGTTATTACCTCCTGTGATTAATATGTAATTCATGATGGCCTTCAACCTTCTTTCACAGTACCATGTCAATGAATGTTTTTTATATTTATATTGTTTTAATTTATACTGAATTGTTTGTATATCTTTTGATTTGTTTTTAAAGAGATGTGAAATAAAATTGAATTTGAATTGAATTTGAATGATTGTCTTTTTGTTTCCCGACATTACCCATGTATAAGATTTCCCTTTCCGTCTCTCTCCATTTTCACCTTCATTTTCCTTTTCTTTGCACTTCACCCTTACAATAAAATAATGTGATCCCGACGCCCCCCCCCCTCTCTCTCTCTCTCTCTCTCTCTCTCTCTCTCTCTCTCTCTCTCTCTCTATCCCCCTCTCTCTCTCTCTCTCTCTCTCTCTCTCTCTCTCTGGACTGCAACCACCGGTGCCGCTTCCACGCCGCTTAATCAGGCGAAATCCTTCCACGATTTCATGTCACGTTTTCTCGATGTAATCGTACGAAAAAATCAAGGTTGTGCAGGGCCACTAATTAATTCGCTGCTCCGCTATTCATCGCAGTATTGATTCTAGTTTCTATCGATCTACGGTGGATCATTGAAAAACGTAGGTGAATGATAAGAAAGTTGGCAAATGAGGCAGAAATGAATGAAACAAGGAACGGAAAAGGAAACCTTGGTTCCTGGTAAGCTGAAAGAAAGAAGGAAACTGAAAACGGGTTCATTACGCATGAGTTTTGATACTAAAATTATTTCTCTTTTTCCTGAAAGCTCTGACAGAAACCCTGTACTTTTTAGTCTAGAAATGAGAAGGGGTTAACAGAGTAAAGAAAACGACGCTCGGTAAGATGGAATCTTAGTAATCATAGTACTTTTGAAAACTTTGACTGTTTGACCTGATTTAATCATTTTAATTTGACAATAGTTTATTTAGAAAGGAAAAAAATAATGATCATAAGTTTTCCAAAACAAAACAATACACTATACTTCACAGCTATAGGGAAATGTTTGCGATATTTGTCATAAGTCACGATACGTAATAATAAGGCAGTTTACTTTAATCCTGGCCCACCACTCCCTCTCCTTTTGTTCCCGGTTCTCTTTTATATTTTCCTTCTCTTTCATCTCCCCTCCTCTCTCTTTCTCTCTCTCTCTCCCTCTCTCTCTCTCTCTCCCCCTCTCTCTCGCTCACACACACACGCACACACACACGCACACACGCACCCTCACACGGTTCCTTTATTCCCCTCTCACTCTTCTGCACACACACACACACACACACACACACACACACACACACACACACACACACACGCACAAACACATACACACACACTCTCGCTCTCTATCTCTCTCTCATTTTCTCTTTACAAACCATTCCATGATTGATAATTCATTTTTGTAGATGCAATCATTTGTATCTTAAGTGTTTCACATGATATTTCTAGGTCATACCAACGTCATAATTCACTCGAGATTTTGATGGCAACATATTGGGTTGTAAAAATATGCCAAATTGATTTATAGGTTATTATTTCGTCTGCATACAACAAGGGGTAGATTTATTGCACCAATTTCAAAACCATCTACATCTTTTGTTCGAGGAGTGAATAGAATACAAATGTTTTAAGAATTAGAGTGCAGAGTGGTGGTTAAAAATGCTTGAAAATGGAAATTATTACACAAAACAGCTGTACTTTGGAGTGATGTAAGTTATACTGTAATAAAACAGACCCTCATAATTTATTCATTGGTCCTTAACAGCTCCCAGTTAAACTGTCATTACAGAAAATAGATTGTTATCTAACTAGAGCACTGAATGGTACAGGAAACTCCCCCTGATCAGGGTTTACTGGAATAAACACAAAAAGATCGAAATTTCGACCTTAATTCGGGTGTAATCATTATTTTTTAACAAAACGGACATCGCTAGCTCGTGCTTGCGTTCGCGCAGGCGACCGCAAATTAATGATCACATCATTGTAATTTTCCAAGTCACTTCACCCTTTCAAAGCGCCTTTGTTGGTTATGTTGTTCATAGACATGTAAACTTGGAAGTAGAGTTACAGACGTGAGCAAGGCCGAGAAGGAAACAGAAAAAGAGGCTCGAAATAAATCTTTCCGAGGAAGAAAAAAGAGGGGCTGATACATTAGGGATAGTCAGTTTGTGGTTTTATTGCGAGCAGGCTTATTGTTTTTTTTAGTTGTGTCATAGGAGTTTGGTTGTAATGGTATGGGGCAGCTGATGACGACGTGAGATGTATATACCGCAAACCAGAACTCGAGGCGTGGAGATCGTCTGCGTGTCTAAGAATATAATGTCCACAGTAAAATGACACGTGTGTCCCGATCAAATGTCCGTTTTAGACTATCTCTTTCTACAAAAAACGTAACGATAAAGGCATTTTTACAGAGAGCAAGAAAGAGAGAGAGAGAGAGTGAGAGAAAATAAATGAATTGAGAGAAAATTTGGCTAGTATAAGCCTAAAATTCGTTTTAAATAATATCTGGATCCGGTATTATAGATTTTGATAATGAGCTAATTAAGTCTGCAAATTACCGAAATTAGTTTCCAAACAACCACCCCCCAACAAAAAAAGAGTCTGACAAGTCCGATAAATAGCTTGCATTTCGCAATCATAATTTTTGTTTAGGTTCTTTAGAATGTTTTCCCCCTGGAATGATGATATTATAAAACGCTTTATCGTGCCTTTCCCCTCAAACTTACTTGAGGACATGTCTTCTTCTAGTAGGACGTCATTTGGTGTGACTATAAGGTGTGAAAGTGAGCTCAGTCCGCCCCGCCCTTCTTACAAAGCATCGCGCGTGCCCGGTCTAGTCGCGTGCGCCCTTCCACGCGTCACAAAAGAGCCTGTCTTCGCGTGCCGTACATTACACGCGCTCATGCGAGAGAAAAAAAAAATAACTCCGAAGATTGTTTTCTACGGGATGCCAATGATATTGCTACCCTTAAACCCCCCTCATATTCTACCCACCTCCATTTCATTCTTCGATGTAATAATACTTACAAAGCTTATATTACTGAAAGTCCGATTTTGGAAAAGGGTCGCGGCAGAGTTGGTATTTTATGCAGATATCTCACGTTCCTATCAAGCGGGATGCCCAGTCGAGGAAACGGGACACAAAATTACCTTTTTTTTCTTCTTCTCGGTTTGCGTTTTCGTCCACCCCTCTGGATTAATTTGGCGTTATTTGTCGATGCAGCTGTAAATTAGCTCCAAATTCATTTCGAGACCTATTTTAGAAAAATATTCAAGACACCTGCTTCTTGGTATATCAACTGGTTATTTGGGATACAAAGATAGAGAGGTGGAATGAGCGAGAGAGAGAGAGAGAGAGAGAGAGGGGGGAAAAAAAGGGGGGGGGGTATTTTCGCTCGTTCATAAATTTCATAGGCCTATCTGTTTGGGGGCAGATAATTATGCGAGATGAAGAGTAATTAAACACTCTTAAGTGATTTCAAAAAGAGTATTTAAAAGAAGTATCTACATTGTAGGTTCATGTACAAAATTAGACTATACTTTCATGGAGAAATGTTTTACATGATACAGGCGTTTAACAGATGAATTATTTTTCTCCAAGAAGAGAATTATCGATTTTAAAAGTAATATTGCATCTGTATCATTCGAATTATTATTCATTAATGAAAGATCTAGTATATTCAATCTAATGTCAATAATGGGCAGATTAGAGAGGGCTAAAGAAATCTTCCATAGATTACCATCATTCTATAAATATTTACAACTTTTAAGAGTTGACCATCAAACGAATCACTTCAATTTAATATGAATAAAATATATAGCCTAGTTATAGAATTTTAGAAGACAAATTAAACACATACACAAAAATATTGTGTTTGGCTGATTATTGTTCATTTGAAACCTAAAACCTAATGTTTAGAATCCGTGGATATTTAAATTTTGAATTTTGAATATAAATGGAACATAACAAAAAGAAATCCAAACGCACACAAAGAGAACAGATATATGAGGCTGGAAGATGGTTCCTGAATGTATCAAGTCTCCACTGGTAGATAGAAAACAAATGGCACTCAGTAAATGGAACATAGGCCTATTAATATTCACAGTGTTGACAGTGAGGGTATAATATACGTAAATTTGAATTCAAAATAAATTTGTATTTGTTATTGTATTCGGCAATAACGGTCATAAACTGATGGACTTGCCTAAATTAAACAACAACAACCACAGTGTAAAGACACACACTAATGAAGGCTTTAATTCACTATGTATTTTAAATGTCTAAAAGTACCTTTGATAACAATAGCAATGTTAATTCGTTATTTCGGGTGTTGTTTTTACCTCATGTTACGATTAACAGATGTCTTGAATAATTTCTTTTCCCCCCCGTGTTACAATCTCCGTTAAAAAAAAAAAAAATTATTTCATCGTTAGTTAGTGTGCACTCAAAGAATGATATTATTTCAATTTATTTACATGATTCATTAGGTTCATTTTAGTGGCATTATACTATTACCTAGGATGGCAATTTGTTTATATATAAAACACATTTTTCCTAATCTATTGTGCAGGAAAGGAGAGGCGTTTTATCATAATTATTTACAGTTAGGTTTTCTTGAGGTTTGTTTGTAAACAAATATGAGCAAGTTCTGCCATTGAAAGCCACGTAAACCTATATTTATTTTTGAAATAAACATTACGGGTTTTGAAAATAAGAGAAAAGAAGCGGGAACAAATTTCAAATGTCCAAAGTTGTCGAATGGAGGAAAAGAAGGGAAAGACGTGTCTTAGACAATGTATAATGGCACGCACGGTTTCATACCCGATCCTAAACTAGCATTGTTCCTATTCTAGCCTCGAGGGTATATCAGTAACCCCTCCCAATACCCAACAATACCAATATATTGACTTTGTTTGCCTTATTTCGACCTACGCACGCGTCTCGCATTCTTTCTCTTTCCCGAGGCGCGCGCCCGACCGCAGGGCCACCGTTTATCAATAGGCCTTCGACGGGACCACGCGTACGGGTGGAGCTCGCGCGACTGCCTTCGCGTGCCGTCTTCGTTTTTGTTAGGGTAATTCGCCGCAGCCGGCCGGCGGACGGCTGGTGGTCTGAATACCCATGTTAGGTGCGCGTGGCTGAGTGTGAAAGCTTATATCAACTTCTATGGCCGTGACATTGTGAGCTTGTTAAAGATAAAAGATCGTGATCCTATTCCAGCAAGTTTATCTTTGCTCAAAAGCAAGCAACTGGTTGCAGACGTACGGGCTCTAACTTTTAAATACCGTTATATTAACCCGAAGCTGCGCCTATTTTGTTCAAAACTACTCAGCCAATTTTGAGCCGAAATATAATGTCTGTATCTGCGTGACGCTAATACCCAAGCTCGATAAGGCATGAAAAGGAAGATATTGATACTGTTTTTACAAAGGAAGGATAGGCCCTATGGAATTATATTATTCTCTGTGCCCTACTTGGCCCTTTGGTAGCCTAAATGCACCTTGATTATACAATCATGTAGCCTTAGACCCAATGATTTATATCAATATATTGCTAGCGTGTTCTCTTTTATTCCTTTATATTTCATTGATTTCTATTGGATTGTGTCTTTTGTGCTGCATCTTTCAAACCTTGGCCTTACCTCTTCGTCATGATTTTTGTAACTATACAACTCCAATTTTTTTTCTCTTCTCCTTCATCCTCCTTGTCAAGTACCCCCCCCCCCCCACACACACACACACACACTTTCACCACATTTCCCTCTTTCTCCATGCACTCTTTCCACTTCTGCAAATCCCCTCGCTTTCGACCCTCCCCCTTCCCCTCGATATCTTTGTCTCTATCCCTCATCTCCATTTTTATTTGTTTCTCCCCTCCTCTTTCTCTCTTCCTCCCACTTTCCTCACCAATTTTTACCCGTTCTCCACGCAACCTTGCTTTCTTTCCCTCTCCCTCCTCTCCCACATCTTCCTCTCTCCCTCCCACTTTCATCACACTTCCCTTTTCTTTACGCTCTCTTTCCATTCAAAATTCAACCTCTCTCTCTCTCTCTCTCGTTATCTCTAACCCTGCCCTCTCCCCTCACCTTCTCAATGCTCTCTCTCTCTCTCTCTCTCTCTCTCTCTCTCTCTCTCTCTCAATCTTTGTCTCGATAATGTAGTTTGGCCAGTAACCTCCCCCACTGTTCAAAGGGAGACGTTGAATGGGATGCAAACCAATGAATGACTAGAGCGAATATGTTAAGTATCATAATTTAGTAATAATTTAATTGACATAGATGATCACAATGTAAACAAATAATATAACTTTCTTAGGTAGAGAAGAATGTTCATTTTAAAAAAGGGATCTATTTTGCTAAAAGTAACCTGGGAGTGAAGGGTTTTTAAACGGATAGTATTACATCTGAGATATCGACATTTCTTTTTTAACAGAAAGTATTGTGCTCTTAACAACATGGAAAGAAACCTCTATCGATAGTGAAAACTGAATCTGGGACCCGTTTCACAAAGCCTTTTTTCAATGACAAGTGACAAAAACCAGTGACAAATCTGCTGATAACCAATCAGAAGCAAGGATTTCAGTAGCTTAATATAACAAAAACTGTCATTATTTTGTCACCCATTAAAAGTTTTGTGAAATGGGGCCCTGTACTGTCGTTTTCTTTGATGACTAGACCCCGTTTACAGTGAGAAAAGGTGGTGGTATCAATGATGATGACTATGATGGTGATGGTGGTGGTGGCGGTGGTATCAATGATGATGACTATGATGGTGATGGTGGTGGTGGCGGTGGTATCAATGATGATGACTATGATGGTGATGATAATGGTGGCGGTGGTATCAATGATGATGACTATGGTGATGATGATGATGGTTGTGGTGGTATCAATGATGATGACTATCATGATGATGGTGATGATTTATATAAGATGGCGATATCAATGATGATGTTGACAATATTAATCTCGAGATGACTATTTATGATGATGACGACTACTATGACGGCAGTTATATTTATTTTGATTATTGGTGGTATATTTTCTGATGACGATGAGGATTAGGAGGAGGAGGAGGAGATATAAGATGATAACGAAACTAATAAGGATGCCCATGCGGATCGCATCAAGGTGGTGTTGGTAATGTCCATTTTAAAACAATCACGACGATTCTGTCGTAGATGGCGATAACGACCAACTCGCGATTGTCTCCAGCTAACTAACCGAAGCTGATGTCAATGTTTTCGATGTTGTCGTTCGATCTCTACATCGATGTTGAACGTCTGCGCTGTCATCAGCGTTTCCTTTTTAGAATAAAAAGAATGAAATAAAAACATTATGACAACTATAGGGTAATTTCATAATAGATATATATGCTAAAGATTATTCCACTGTGCTTTACAATAACGAAAGGCTGTTTTATCCTCTCTCTCTCTCTTTTCCTCCCCCTCTCTTTCTCTCTCCCTCTCTTTCTCTCTCCCTCTGACTTTCTCTCCCTCTCTCCCGTGTTCTTTTGTTTCACGTGAACACATTTTGAGGAACTATCGAGTTTCTACAAATCTCATAATTAAGGAAATATTGACCTATGGTTTTGCTTTTATCATTTATCCACATGGATATTTCGTGAATGCTTGCACGCCAGTGCTGTTCAGCGGTATCTCGACAATGAACGTTTTCTAAATCTCCTTGTACTTGCTTCATCGCTTGTATTCATTTTCTCGTCTTTCCTGCTAATAATTAGTAGACTTCAACTACGAAAAAACCCTTTCTTCTAACTTACCGTACATTGACTGTATAGACAACACATCCTGGTGACTAAGAGTTATATTTTCTTTGTCGGTGTAGATGGGAAACATGATAGAGCCCTCTACGCCCGAATGCAGCAAACCGAGAGCATGTCCGATCTGGTGAGATACGACACTCATATAGTCCGTCCCTGCTAGGTGTGAAATAAACCAAAATCAAAGGTATAAGATTAATAATTCGTCGTCTGCATTAATTCAATCATTTCAACAACAATGACACTGATTTGATTTAATATGATTGTATTTCGTGTTATTTTCTTTTATGTTTTTTAATCATACGTTATTAATTCTAATGTTCGTTTTCGCATTACTGTTTGCAAAAAAGGAAGACATAAGGTCATTGGATAATGTGACAAGTCATTACTAAGTAGTTATTAACATAATGGTTTTCAGCTTTTTCATTCTTCATGGAGATGACAACATTGGACATGACCCCCACGCCCCCCCCCCCAACAAAAAATGTTATTCTATAACACTTAAACCCAAATAATCTCAGGATCAAACCGACCGATATCATTGCTATTTGGAGCAAGAATAATATATTTTGCTCGCTGCATTGTTGGTCTCGACAGCGTTTTACGGAATAGTAATAAGTCACTGAAACCCGTGTTATTTCTAATATGCTATTTCCATTGAGATATATTAAGTGAACTTGTACTCATGCCGGTTTCATGATAGAATGCACTGGTGTCAGTCCAGAAACAGAATTATAGCAATAAAAGAAAATATACGTCTTACAATTGTATATTAGTAAAACTTGACCCCAATAACGCACCCTATCTAGTTAATACTGCACCCCTAAAAGTGTTCCTTTAGGAAAATCTTACGATTATATTAGACATTTTCTCGGATAAAAGTACTGTCGACTTCTCGGCTTACCGTTATTTTCAGGCACTTGTCCTACCGTCCATTGTTCATCGAGATCGAGATGGATCTCGCCTGTGCCAGGTAGGAATGCGTGACCGAGAGCTCCATCGAGGCCATCGAACGCCACCCCGTCCCCGTGCTCGGCTCGCTCGTGTCGTATATTGATGTCGACATGGGCCTCGGGGTCGAGCTCCTCACACAGAGATAGCGGGGTAACCTCCATCCATAGCTGCGTATTATCAAAATGAATTTCAACGATAAAATCTTATTAATAAAAACATCACGTCCCCTCAAAAACACGTGCACTATAGGAATTTCTCTGGCGCATACAATTTTGTAGTACATGTTTTTCACACCGAATTATTTTTTATTTTTTTTTTTTTTATATGGTCGTAATTTAACAAAAATATATCCATAATGGGTTCTTGTATTGCGATCATAAATTATCTGTCAGACTTGACACTTCTGGGGCTCCACAGTTATAACCCCGTATTTATCATTTCAAGAAATTAGTTCCTACCAGCTAGGTACCGGGACTTGTGTGGCAAATGTCTTGCTAAAGGATAATGTCTTGCGGCGAAAATTAAACCGCGGACCACTTGAACCATGCACAATCCGGTGACGTATCCAGTCGTCTCGTAAGGTTCCTGGTTCGAAACCGAGTCCGTATTCCTTACACTATTGACATTTGAGCATTAATCCTCATTATGAAGCATATTTACAGGCGCGTAGCCAGGGGGGGCGGTGGGGGCGGTCGCCCCCCAAAAAAAAACGCCGGCCAAAAAAAAAAAAAAAAGAGAGAAAGAGAAGAAAAAAAGAAAGAAAGAGGACGTAGGAAGAAAAAGGGAAAAGGTGTCGAGAACTGTATAACGAATCGTCAATGCTTCCGCGCTTCGCGCGGGAAGGGGTGAACTGAGTTCAAATTAAGGATTAAGATTCGGGAAAGGTACAACGAATCGTCTTCTTTCTCTAATAATTCAATGAAACGTCAAAGCTTCGCGCAAGAGGGGAGAGGGACTGAATTCAGACAAGGATTTTGAGTCGAGAAAGGTACAACGAATTTAAGTCGTAGGTATCCCGGTCAATATACTCATTCGGAAGCAATCATCAATGAATTTAGTTCACTTCTGGGGAGTTTAGGGGCTCAAGCCACTCCCTCACTTTGCTAAGTAATACGACTAATTATACAAAGATGTATAGCGGTAAAGGGTTCCAGGACAATAATACACGGCCAATTAACAGCGGAAAAATTACCCCCCACCCCCCCGAGGACAATCAACCCCAGAAAATTACCCCCTAGGACAATTACTCCCCCTCCCGAGGACAAATCCCCACCCCCCCCCCGAAAATAATTACCCAAGTGTGTGTGTGTTTGGGGGGGGGGGGGGGGGGAGTGGCACATGTTATATTGTCTTTTGGCATCTGTCCACAGGGATAACTTTCCGGGGGTTGATTGTCTAGTGGGTAATTCTCCTGATAAGGTTAAAAGTAGTTAAAAGAATGACCAAACTCCTGGTAACCCCTCACCCTCAACGTTTTATCTATAAATCGCGACTGGTTCGGTCTGGCGAATCTTCTGACAAATCTGTCAGAAGGTCCACGAGATCTGAGCCACTATCTAGATCAGGGGCGTACGCAGGGGGGGGGGGGGGGGGGGGGTTTGGGGGTTCAAACCCCCCCTTTGGTATTTTTATGCGTGTAAACCCCCCTAAAAAAACCTAAAACCCCCCCCCCCCCCCCTTTGGTTTTTTTTTGTTTTTGTTTAATTATTAAAAAAAAAAAAAAAAAAAAAAATTATACCCACGGCTAACCTAAAAAAGGTGACCTTACCCCCCCCCCCCCCCCCCCACTGAGCGACTTTTCGGCCGGCGCGATTTTCAAATTCTCGGGAGCAAAATATTTTAAAACCCCCCCCCCCCCCCTTGAAAAAATCCTGCGTACGCCCCTGATCTAGATAGTCCAATGAGCCCTATACAGGGGCACTAACCTCCATTGCAGACCTGACGATAGCACGAAGGGCGCCCTCCGCGATGGTTTCCGGGTGACTCACGATCCGGTAGGTCAGGTCCAGTTTGTGCCATTGCGCCCAACTTGTGTACAGTGCCGATGTCCCAGACGACTGTGCTGGGCCCACCAGGTCAGGTACTCCACAGCGCTTTGAGACTGTGAGACGATATGTCTCTTCATCCAATATACCTGTAAGCAATATGAAAAAGGGAGCAAATCAAATGCTAATCGTTACATTAATTAATTTGACCATCAAAATATTTACAGTCCGGGGTATTTTTTGTTCATAGTCTGAAAATGAAATAGTACAAAATGTTAGGTTAAAATTTGATTTGTTTTGGCACATATTCCTCACTTATAGCCTCGAATAAATAGTGGTCAAGCTGTGGTATTGATCTTATTATTTGTTTACATTTTAACAACTATATTCCTATATATTCTGCAAGAGAGAGAGATTGATAAAAAGTTATAACATGTTTTTTTCCTTCAAATTCTTCGTGTGGGGGCATCGACATTTGTAGTGGCACATGTCTTTACCATACCCGATTGCCAACGCAGCTGTGTATAATATAAAGACTAGGACACGAACAATTAATGGCTGCAATTTGGAAGATAATGATCTGTACTTGCGAGCTTACCTGTGTCGGGTAGATGCACGAACCTTTGGAATGACCGGAGCGCATTTCTGAAATTATCATCGCTCATTCGAGATATTGGACCAAATACCAGTGAAAGAGGGAGGTAGCCATTCCTCTCGAGATATTCCTTTAAAATGAAAGCAAATTCGAAATGTAAATTGATATGTCCGGTTATAATGACATGAACCTAGTAGGTCTATGATAATGATAATTATAATAGGGGTTATAAGATACCAACATCATCTATATAAAAGCATAATGACGGGTGAGAGTGTTAATAATAACTGTTTCTTATAAAGCGCTTTACTTAGCTGCAATCGGCCAAAGCACATAACAAGGCTAAACATTGGCCTATAACGGTACCCCTATATAGCGCATGGTTGGAAAATAGCAATGAATATAAATGGGCTCGAGCCCACCTCATTCCTAGTCTAGTAAGAAACGGCTACGACACCTCTACAACATGAATGTTCGATAGTACACAGCTTTTTCAAAATAACGTCAGATAAAAATTTAAACATGACGAATCGGCCAAAGGTTGTTGTTGTTGTTGTTGTTGTTTTTGTTTAATTTAGGCAAGTCGGTCAGTTTATGACCATTATTGCCGAATGGATGAAGAATGTGCGATTAAACGAGAAAAATAACACTGTAAAAAAAAAATACAACGAAACAGTGACAACAGAGAGAGAGAGAGAGAAAAATCAGTTTTAATATTATTCTATATATCAGCATACAGTCAACGATGAAGCAAATGTTATCTTATCTCTTAATGTTATTTGATTAATTTCATTACAGAATAATTTATGTTAGGCGAAATATAAAATACCACAAGACCACATCTGAATATGAGATGAACAATAATTGATGTCTAAATATCGGGAGGGGCTGTAACCACACAGCCTCCACATTAGACAGTTGATTGGTGAGACATTATTGGGAAATGATTATAAACTCACCTGGACTTGTAACCTGGCGTCTTCATCTGCCTCAAAGGTCTCCTCTTGTGAATTCATTGCCACAGTCGACGTCCCTATCATTTTGGAATCTTCGTCCATGCCATCGTTGATTGCTCGGGCATGTCGGTGAAAGCGGCTAGCGGGAAAAGGTGTGCAAGTATTCAGGAAGAATAGTAAGATGATGACACAAATCTTGTGGACACCCATGTTGCAACCGGTCAGCTGAAACTATTGCGAATCGTACTACTTATTATTTCCACAATCACCGATTAAAATTATATCAGATTTTAGCGTCCTAATACCGCCTCTACGAAGTTGTTTAAAACATGTGTTAGGTTAGCCAAACTCTAGCAAATATGGCACCTCTAACTAAATGCAAAATCGTACTCGATTTTCCAAATTATTTGATCAAACTGATTGCGATGCTAGCCTTCCTCTCTCGACTTGATCTTTTATTGCCCGTTAGGTATCTAGCCCTGGTTTATACTCCTTTTTTCATTCGTCATCTTCTACTACAATATTGTCTTAAACCAGGACCTAACACCTATATCACCAGACAATGTGGAGACGATTGAAGTTCCCGGATGTTATCTAAATACCACCTGAGCCCAAACCCAGCCTATTAAATGTTGTCAATCTTAATTTAACATGTTAAATCTATTAAGTGAATTAAGTTATTAATAGGAGGAATTAAGCGATCGTCTCGGATATTCGCAACTATTCATTATGTTCATGCATAAAATTGGGCCATCCGAATATGGGCACAATCAATGCATTTGTGTCTATTGTAGAGGAAAGTGCTCAGACGACCTTTCATGACAGAAAATCTTAAATCAGTCCAGAATCGACCCGGATGTTGTGGCCTCAGCTCGCAACAATAGGAGAGAACCAAACAGAAGGAGAAAGGGAAAGAAGGATGGTGATGTTTTGAGTAAAAAAACAGAACAGGATGTTCAAACCATGATGAAAGACAATGATTGAATAATGTTATGTAATAGCTATATTCATTGAAATTTGGCTTCAATAAAAACAAAAACAAAAAACCAAACTCTAAACTCTTGGCCCAATTAAAGAAACCCTAAAGTTTCTCGCGTTCTAAATTTAGTTTTGGAATCTGACTGTAAGTTTGATCCCCTCGATATTGACTACACTTCTGTTCTCTGTCTTCGATAGTTCGCCAGACTTTTTTAGTCGACTCCGGTTTCAGTTACCCATTATCATACGTTTAAGATTTGTTACGTTACCTACTTAAATTTGCTTTATATAGTTGTTTCGGCGAACATTTCGTTATTCGTTGAATAGTAGAATTCTTTTTCTTCCGTAAAAGGAGGAAACAGGAACTTGTGTGAAAGCAGAAGGGAGAAAGAAGAAACGAATAGATTCGCTCTTGCCAACATGATGACTCTAACAATGTTTTATTTACTCGTGTTGGGTGCGACGTGTTCGATGGCGACGCCGATACCTTGGGATTCTCTGAGTGAGGGCCACGGGTTCGATGCCACTGACTCGTATTCGAGGGATGATGAAGATATAGAAGATGGGATGACAGAGGAGGACTCGCCTTCGGAAAATCACGAGTTAATGGTATGTTTTCTACGTTTTGTCTTCATCCTTATTATTACAGTATTATTATCCTGTAAACGTCTGTATGTCTTTATTAATCACTGCTCTTGCCGCTTTCCTTGATTATTTTACCACTATACCCACAACTGCAATATTGTAAAATGAAATTGTTTTTGTATAATTTGTCTTAGTCCATTATGTTGGCGTATATTTATACATTTTTTCTTTTTATTTGGTCGAAATTATGTTCACTAACAATTTTTTTAATTTTATATTGTTTATGGTATTTAGGCAGTAATATTTAGTAACATGACACGTTTCAATATTTTTTACTAAATGTTCTGTAATTCGTGTAATTCATGTGCAATTCAGTTGTGAAACTGCCATTCATGAAAGATGCAACAACATACCATGTATCTATCTATCCATCAAGGGGAGAGGGTGCCCGGACATCCTTTATCTTAAAGATATAGACCAGTTCTGGTCATGCGATTGCATTGTGAAAGAAACGTTGTGAAATCGATCAGAAAAGGTTGATTATCTAGCATATAAGTATTGGTGTGTATTGCAAGGTTCTGGAATCATCAAAATGATAAGAAATTTGGCCCATTCTTGGTAAAGTTACAAGCACTGTACACAGAAAGATGTATATTGGACTACGCGATATCTATCCAGGTCGGATAGATATGATAATTTACCAAATATATCAATAAGAAGGCGGTTTAGATCCCGGCAAAATTTGTATCACCACCTTTTAGTCAAAACATATTCTTTCACATGATTGGTAATACGAGCCTCCATTTCATTTTTTGAGAGGGGCCGTTTCCAATACTGGTCTTTACCTTTAAACCGAGCGGAGAACGAAGTGAAAGAGAGAGGTGAAATAGCTATACTAGATCGAAACAAACTGAGCACCCAAATTTGTCCATGGGTGTAGAAAACAAGTTTATATCTTTATAACTACATTCAAAATGTTGCTTCTTTAATATTTGTTATAAGTTTGAAACAGGTAAAGAGTGTGTAAGGGAGAGAGAGAGAGAGGCATAAAAGGCATACAAGAATAATACACATTATAATACAATTACTACCTTCTCATACCTAGAAATATCTTGAGGACTATGGTTTTCTGCCCCAAACATTGCCTGGTCAAAGTGGTCCAGAGACAGCAGAAGCAAATCTTACCGACGCCATTTTGAAATTTCAAGAATTCTTCAAGCTTCCTTCAACCGGTAAGTGCATGTAAACAAGGGCACTGTACACCTTACGACCAGACTACGACTCGATGTGGGAAGAAATTTCAATAGGATTATTTTAAATAGAATTCGAATTTCTTACTGAGTACGAAATTGTTCTGCCCGTTTATTAACCACATTCCGGGGTCTTGAACTGTACTGTACACAGTCGGAGAGAAGTAGATCCGCTCAAAATCGTAGGAACGCAAGGCCATTTTGTTATCCTCATTCGGGGCTTTCTTGTACAAATTATGGTTACTCATCAGATAAGTATCGACTACAGTTAACACTAAATTATTAATATCCCTTGCAAGTCTGGTGTTTTTGTGTTTATCATAACTCAAGGATGAAAGATGGACTGGTTAAATAAGGGCCTTTGTTGAGTTTCTAACTTGCCTTTATCATATCCAATTACTAAAGTCTTATAATTTATATTGATATCTAATCCAAACAAATGATATATCAAACGTGTTACAATTATTTTCCAAAACACAATTATCGTTTTACACTCTAGCATATGCCCTGATGTTTCAATGGTACTACATTCTAAAATCTGGGGATATATGTAGGTAAAAACAAAGAAAAAATTGAGGCTTTGAATTGGGACGGAAAATTAAAGAAATCTCGGATAAGTGGAGAATGTGTAATTAAACATATTACGGTAAAATTGTGATAGTAAAGCTTTTAGTTGGATAGCAAATTACTTAAGTGGCGACTGCCATTCCAGCACCGCATGCTGTTGTTAAACAAATACAAAAGATGTTTTCATTTTTATGGAGGTCTATAAGAAAGAGAAAATAAAAAGAAATGTATGTTTGAATAAAATAACTGAAAGGGATTTAGGTATGGTTGATTTACAGGCAAAAGTCGGTTCTCTAAGGAGATTTTTTGACGATGAGAAAGCTATACCTTGGAAAAATTATTTTCCTAGTGGTTAAATAGGGGAGGTGAAATTCCATTGGTGTTTCAGTTTACTTGTCATAACAGAGACATGGATAAACTATGTCGAATGTCTAGGATACCTTATTTTTACTTTGATTTACTTCGTACTTGGTCAGAATTGAGATATGTAAATACACCCAGGGTTACAAATATTGAAAATGAAATATTATGGAATAATAGTAATATTACTTTTGATAACCAGGTATTGCATTTCAAGTTATGGGAAATAGTTGGGATTGTTAATGTAAAACATATTTTTAGTCAAGGACATTGGAATGATGTGGATTTCAAGTGTCAAAAATATAAGTTTCCAAAACTGTTTTCTTTCAAATTTTCAAAGGTGAAGAAAGCCTTTCCAAAATTGTGGGTTCATCAATTACGTAATAGTTTGAAGCAAACACATCACTCTAATGTTATACAAATATCAACTGTTGATGATAAATGATATTTTTAATATGAAGGCTAAACACTTCTACTTATTCTTTGTGCAGAAAAACAAGAGTCGTTTGACACAATGCTTGGCAGCAACGATTAGTGCTGCTCTCCGATTTTGATTGGAATCCGGTATTAATGTTTAAGTTCAATTCTATACAAGATAACAGAATCAAACAATTTAATTTTAAACTTTTGCATAGGTTTTTACCGTCAAAATATAGATATAAATGGAAAAATAAAAATGATTATGAAGTTAGGGTATGAATAATTCTGTTGTTAACTGTATGTCAAAATTCCTTCCACAAGCGATTTCAATTGTGACGTCATCAGACGTCGCTTTCTTCCCCAACAAAACAACTCTTAGCATGTTCTTCCATCCCATCTGTTTATCTATCGTACTCCAACAAAGTAATGCCTGCACATCCCTCTCAAAGATGCGCAAACGGGTGCAATACGAACCAACCTGTGAAATATTGTTAGATTCTGATACATTTTCATGCCCTTTTCCCTGATTGCACTTTTTGTCATTCTTGCTCTGTAGATTACCCTAATGCACATTGCTTCGAATTGTATAGTTGAATGAAAAGAAAGCAATTGTCTTCTTAAAGGGACTTTGTAACATTGTTCAGATGAGAGAAAGTGATGCTAAGATAGTGACTTCAATGCTAGCTGTACAGTTGGAGATAATCTGAAAGTTTGAGCGAAAACGGACCATTATTAATGATATAAATTGGGAAAAACTAATCTGATCGATTCTTTAATTCTCCCAACTATATTAATACAATTTATTTACATTTTAGGTGAATGTAAATCGTCACAAAGCAATGAATTAGCTCTATATACCATTCCAGACAGTTAAGTGTTGAAAGATTTTTAAAAGCCTGTTTTATGTCTTAGTTTCATGGAAAAACGGTTCGGAAAATTCAACAATGGTTTGCAGAATTTACTGTTAATCACTGTTAGAGTGTGTTGCACAGTGACACCTTCACAGAAAACCATAGACAACTTTGTGGTTTGAGAATGTTAGAGGGTTTTGTTTGCATGTTAGAGGGTTAGTACAGTAGGAGGAATATAATAAGTAACATTTCATACAAAAATTATGCAATTTTTTTTATCAACTTTCAACAATGTTACCGAGTCACTTTAAAGGAGCAAACTAGTCATGTTGACTTAGGGCTAGCTCTCTCATGTCATGGCCCTTCAGGAATGGTTAGATGCTGCAGCTCGATCCTGGCTTTCGTCACCCTATATAGGGTCCCAGTTTCATATCCTGAGTATGGGAGTATAAATGTGATTCAATATATTTCAGAATAACATTATTTTCGTGCAAGGGCTTTGATCCACGACCTTCACATTTCAAGCGAAGTGTTCAAACCACTCGACTGTGACCCGTGCGGCATTTGGTGGGTGGGTGGGGGGGGGGGGGGGGGGGGAGGGTGTTCGTTTTCATTATTATTTGCCATGCACCCTTTTTTGGTTCGTCATAATAATAATAAGATATTTCTATACCGCACATTGCATAATGCCTCTCACTTTGGGAATCATAATACTTTTGCTTTTCAAAGAATTGTACGGCCTGTGCCCATGACAAAATTAGCTTGCGCCGCACCTATACTCTACTCTACACATTTTCCCCTCTCTTTTCTCTAGGAATTGCTGATGCCCAGATACAAGAACTCGCGCTTCGACCTCGGTGCGGCATACCGGATGTACTTTCTTTCTCAGTTGGCTGGTTCCGGTGGTATGACCTCAACTTGACCTATCGTATTGTTGAACTTCATGATAACATGCCTTTGGGTCGTCGAGTCATCGGTGATGTCGTTCGAGATGCAATGCAGGTTTGTCAAGTCTTCCAAGTGAGGGATACACCTCCTCTCTTGATATAATTATTCGCAATTTTTATCATCAAACCTGTATATTGAAACTCTAACTTAAGTGTATTTTACTTTCTTTCTTGAATTACTTGATGGTCGTATGCCCCAAATTAAACAATTTCCACACAACTGCGCCAGGAGTGTCATTTTTGACAGACATGGCGCATTATAAATGTCCACTATTATTATTATTATATTTTGGCTCTGAATACCCCTTTTCGGCTAATTTTCGTCTCCTTTGGTAAAATATTCAGCATTGTTACTGATGAGCTTTTGAAACGTTTAGGACCCGAACCATGCGTATCAAAACAAAACATCACACACCTACAGTCGCGGTTCGAGTTACAGCCGCGGTTATAAATGTCTTTACTACATTTCCCACTCTCTACTCAGGTGTGTATGGTAAATGGCCCGATACCTGGTAGGAGGTTATTCTTCTAATACTTTCAGCGTCTTAGGGCAGATTGGCTTAAAGTCTGTGTAATATTAATACTTTGTAGATGTCTTGGGATGGCAAGACGTTGATCTTCATTTGCCACACTCAACCCAGGTGATGTAAATGGGTACCTGGCAGGAATTAATTCCTTGAAATGCTAGAGCGCCGCAGTGGCTGCCTTGCTTAAGCCAGGGTAATAATCGGGGCAGTACCAGGAGCGTCACAACGTGACGGACATGTGCGCTATATGAGAAGCCACCATTATTATTATTATTATTATTATCATCATAATCATCATCCTCATTCATCAATATCATTATCATTCATTCCTACAGATGTGGATGGACGTCACATCATTAATATTGTGCGAGGTGGTCGATGAGGACGTCGATGCCGACATTCATATTCGTCATGTCTTGGGCGAGCACGGTGATGGTATCTCATTCGATGGGCCAGGTGGCATCCTCGGTCACGCCTTCCTACCGACACACGGCGAGATTCATTTCGATGCCGCCGAAAATTGGACAGTGGGAATAGCTGATGGTAAGTTGTATCAAGTTTTGTCTATACTCAAATATATTGTTGTCCTTGACTTATTATGAACAAAATAAGAAAAAGGTCCCTTCGGATAATCCTGGACCGACCCCTTGATTTGAGATATTGTTTATGTTGCTAAGAACCAATGACAATTTCTATTTGTGTTTTACAATTTTATAATTATTCATAACTTTAATACTTTGTTTTAATACTAGGAACAAGATGGAAACAAATATATTTTACCTACCTTAGGTATACCGTATAAATATTTTTAACGGGGTTTTGACGAATTTATGACGAAGAACATGCTAGCAACAGTAATTGAAATTGTATTCGTTCGAAATATAATGTTTAAATTTAATTGTTGATAATCGTTTTTACAGGGTTCGACTATCTGCAAGTCGTCGTCCATGAGATCGGACATGCTCTTGGTTTGACGCACTCCGGCGTAGAGGGCTCTATCATGTATCCATTCTATCAATTCCGTCCTGAAGTTGAGCTACAACTAGATGACATTCAGGGAATACAGCTGTTGTATGGTAAGATAATGTTTTATATGAAATCTGTATTCTAATTAAGAACGAAGAAATTGATAAAGTAATATAATGTTGCCATTAATCATTATTATTACAAATTGTTTCTTTTCGTATGTCATAATTAATGCCAATAACTTTCAAAGTTTTCACAAGGCAGGCAGTTTAATAAGATGTAGGCTCATTAAGTCTTTGAAATGCCCGAAATGGCATGAGGTCCAAGCATCAGTTTCAATCCTTGTACTTTGAGTTGAGGAGGGTGTTTGAGCACCCTGTGCCCCTTCATACACAGAGACCCAATTTCTAATTTGTTTCGTTCTACCATAATATAATGCTTGACATGATGATTAGTTATCTTTGTTTTGCATCGCAGAAGATTTGCTTCAAGAATATCTTTTGATTCAAAGGGATAGGGAAGAAAGGTCCATTGCGATGTACTTGAGGTCATCATATCACGTGATGAGTTGGAGGTTGTGTTTCTTAAAACAGACGATAGAAAAACTATTCCCCTGAAACTTCCAGCTGTTGCGTTTATGGTTCTTTGGATTTTTGGTGAGGATGTTTGTTAATTGATTAAAACCGAATGTATTTTTTTGGTAATTACTTTTTCTTTTGTTTGTTTCTAATTAGGAACACCCAACGATCTTCCAGAAGAAGTAAGAGATCAAAGGTGTCCATATGTTGAAACGAGCAGCTCGCTATCGGGGCCAAGTCAGGTTACAGAAATAATAAGCACTCCCCACCCCACCGAAGGAGAAAGACCTACCACCATGGTTTCCGGACTGGAAACGACAGACCTTGGGGTGACAACATCGTCATCAACACCGACAGTATCTTTAACTTCAGCGAAAACATTGGTCATCACAAACTTGGAAACTTTATCAACTAAAACAACGCAAAGCCCAGATTTGTTAGCATCGGCTACAATAACACGTACAAGCTCTAACGATTTAAGGACAACTCTTGCCAACACAAATTTGGATACTGAATCACCAACAATAGCAACACCAGCAGTGCTAACCTCTAGTCCGTCAACATCGCCCTCATCACGGACAATGTCTATCATTTCAACAAATCCTGCCCCTTCTTCAGCAACTTCGACGACAGTGAAGTCAACAACATCTGGATTTAGATTGTCAGCATCACCTACAACCTATACCAGCTCCGATACAACTTCTCCTGTCATCACAGACTCTTTAATATCAGTTATAACGGTTTCAGAAAGAACAAGTGCTTCTTTAGAATCATCATCACCATCACTATCATCACTATTATCACTATCATCATCATCATCATCATCATCACAATCATCATTACCATCACTATCATCATCATCATCATCATCATCATCACCATCATCACTATCATCATCACCATCATCACTATCATCACTATCATCATCATCATCATCATCACTATCATCATCATCATCATCATCATCACCATCATCACTATCATCATCATCATCATCATCATCATCACTATCATCACTATCATCATCATCATCACCATCATCACCATCATCACTATCATCACTATCATCATCATCATCATCATCATCATCACCATCATCACTAACATCACTATCATCATCATCATCATCATCATCACCATCATCACTATCATCACTATCATCATCATCATCATCATCATCACCATCATCATCACTATCATCATCATCATCATCATCATCATCACTATCATCACTATCATCATCATCATCATCACCATCATCACTAACATCACTATCATCATCATCATCATCATCATCACCATCATCACTATCATCACTATCATCATCATCATCATCATCACCATCATCACTATCATCACTATCATCATCATCATCATCATCACTATTATCATTACCATCACTATCATCATCATCATCATCATCATCACCATCATCACTATCATCACTATCATCACTATCATCATCATCATCATCATCACCATCATCACCATCATCACTATCATCATCATCATCATCATCATCATCACTATCATCACTATCATCATCATCATCATCATCATCACCATCATCACTAACATCACTATCATCATCATCATCATCATCATCACCATCATCACTATCATCACTATCATCATCATCATCATCATCACCATCATCACTATCATCACTATCATCATCATCATCATCATCACTATTATCATTACCATCACTATCATCATCATCATCATCATCATCACCATCATCACTATCATCACTATCATCACTATCATCATCATCATCATCATCACCATCATCATCACCACCATCATCATCACCACTATCATCACTATCATCACCACCATCACCTTCATCATCACCATCGTCATCAGCACCGTCGTCACCACCACCATCGTCTTCATCATTACCATCATCATCATCTACATCATCTGTACCTCCGTCACCATCTTCCTCATCACTGTCATTATCAACTTCTTCTTCATCATCATTACCACCATTATCATTATCATCAACAGAAACAACATCGTCGACACCACCACCACCACAACCACCACCATCGTCGCCATCATCATGGTCACCTCCTTTCAACTTAACTCAAACTGTAGCAGAGAGAGGAGAAACTGAAACATCAGCAGCAAAAGAATCAACAACATTCACAGAAACAGAAACAATGGTAGGAACAACACAATCAGTGGCAGCAAACAAACTTCCTCAAAACGGTAACACAGATTTCACTGACGTCATTCAAACTGCCCCATCAACAACCACTGAGTCGATCTTAATGGCGACAATGGTTTCAGACAAGCATGGATTAGGACATATTGGTGACGAACATAATGACAGGAACTCAGGGAATTCAATGCACAATGCACAAATATGGAGTTTGTTAGTACTAATATTTTATCTGGTCTAAATACACTACCTGTATAAACAGTTAACAACGAAATTTTTCATACCCTTACAACGTTTTGCATTTTTTTTTAAAGTATGTGAAAAATTGATGTTTCTTGAGAATGTGACTAATTAGAGCTTAATATCTAAAATGTTATATCTGCCCCCACTTTTTCAAGTACACCCAAAGTGCCCCTTTGCTCTTATAAGTTTTTCTTTGCCCATTTTATAAGTGCCCCTTTTTAAGTGTGAGAAATACCCACTTTCATTTCTGATAGGTGCCCCTCATTCTTTGATATAATTATGCTCCTTTTCCTTTCAAATAATGTCTTTCCCCTTCTGATAAGTGCCTCTTATACTTTGTTAAACGTGCCCGATTCTCCTACTAACAAATGCCCTTTGTCACCTCTTGGCCCCATTTCACAAAACTGGTCATCAGTGACAAATGACAGTTTTTGTTATAATCTAGTGAAATCCTTGCTTACGATTGGTTATTGTAAAACAACCTCCGAGGAACTAATACTTCAACAAGCTCTGCTTCTAGTTAGTTCCTCTTTTCTCGTGCCATTAATATTATATTTGTCTAGATGATTGTACATTTGTTGGTAATTATGCTTATTCATTGTGTTATGTTTTGCATGAGAAATAAAATCATTTGCATTTTGTTATCAGCAGATTTGTCACTGATTTTTGTTATCATCATTTGTGATTGATATAAGGTTTTGTGAAACGGGTCCCTGATGACCACCACCTCTTTTTCTTCGATGTCATCGTAATCATAACCACCCTCCTCCTTCTTTTCATCATTCTAATCATGACAACCGCCCTCCTCATCCCCTAATCGACCTAACCTCTCTCTTCCATGTTGCCATTATCCCAAAGATCACCCACCTCCTAATCATCAACCACCACTCTCCAACCTAGTCATCATCTTAATCATCATCCACCATCTTCCTCCTCATCCTAACAACCGTCCTCCTCATCCCCTAATCGACCTAACCTCTCTCTTCCTTGTTGCCATTATCCCAAAGATCACCCACCTCCTAATCATCAACCACCACTCTCCAACCTAGTCATCATCTTAATCATCATCCACCATCTTCCTCCTCATCCTAACAACCGCCCTCCTCATCCCCTAATCGACCTAACCTCTCTCTTCCTTGTTGCCATTATCCCAAAGATCACCCACCTCCTAATCATCAACCACCACTCTCCAACCTAGTCATCATCTTAATCATCATCCACCATCTTCCTCCTCATTCTTACAATAGCCCTCCTTTTCATCATCATTATTACCCCCTCCTCCTATTCCTTATCTTCCTAATTAATGCCCTTCATTTCCAATTCTCATTCCTTTGTGAGATCATTGTGGTCTTTCAAGCAGCCATTATGATGTTGAACATTGACCTAAAAATATATCTTACCGACACCATAACAACTGTCTCAAATTCATTTTGTTGTCGTCAGGTTTCCATTTTATTTTGTCGAGATGCATAACAATAAAGATTGCACATGAGAAAAGATACATATTGCCAAAATTAAAAACAGAAGCACTGAATGCATCATTAGACATATATTACACATTTCGTCTTATAAAAAAAAGATTCATCAAACTTCTACACAATTCCCACATAATAAATAGATGTTAAATATATTTCTCCATTACCATATATTATATATTCAAAATCTTGCGGCTTGGTAGTAGATTCAAATGAACATATCTAATTTTTGTTTCTTCCAAGGCAGAAGTCTGAATTATGGTGAAATGATATAATAATGATCTTGCATTGAATTCATAATGTTATAAAATGCTTCAGGATGAAAAATATTTTCAAAGCTTCCTTCCAAGATTGAACATGAGATCTACCTCAGCAGAAGTATAAAAAAAGTACAAAATAATTACATGAGAGAAAGCATAATATACAAAAGTGTGAGGTAATTTTTTAGTGTTTAGGATATGACTATCGGTGGTCTCTAAATTCCTCCATTTCTTTCCTTTTTATATCGTACAAGTGAAGGGAAAAAAAAAAATCAAATTTCAATTGGGCCTATTTTACATTTGATTGTGACCCTACTTTATTTAAAAAATGTAATGGAACAAGTTTCATAAAAAAAAAATTCATTTTGGGCTGAAAATCGAAATTTTTCCATCGGGTCTATATATTCTACTTTGTCTAAAAAGGGGCTTCAGGGCAAATTTCTTGGAACTTCGGAAAGCACCCACTTTTGGCAAAAACTGCAAGGCGTTAGTTCATAATTTTTAATCATTTTTGGAGGAAATAAAAAAAAAAAAAATCAGGCCTACTCTCCTTAGAAACACGAATGTATCTTGTCCATTCACTTAAAATGGAATACACTGAATTGTTTGAAGCAGGAAAATAATCAACATCCACGTTTGATAATATGAAAATATTACCTCTGGACCAGAATATACTTCTGATATGTCTGTGCCATTGTGGTCTGCAAGCCTATTGGCAGATAATCAAGAATTAAATATATCTCGCCTGTATATCTAACCTTTTGACTACTGAATTCTCTTATATCTCTAGGGTTAGTAAAAGGATAAATTAGTTTCCATAATTTGAAATCCTTTCCTTCTTCCAAAATTATATTCAGTAAAACAAGTGTCTCAACCAATGTTTTGTGAGGTAGAAAAGCATGTTAAATAAGGCTATAATGGATTACATAAATGGGTTATAATAAATATGATATCATGGATGACCACTATCACCCTTGTGGCTCCAAGAAACAATATTAACATAAGGAGGTTGTTTTTTAAACATCTTGATAAATTTACTTGATTATATAACAATAAATAGCTACATACAGGAGTATTGGTCAATAATCATTTATCACATGATTTCTGGAAAAGCCATTGCTAATCTTACAAGGACTACTTTTATTATTATAACTATATGGAGATATTGCAAATCAAGATGTAACAAAATTCTGCTGATATTAAATACATTGAAGCAGTGAAAGAAGACATTCTAGCATCGACAACCAGAAAGCACCACTATACGCATTACTTTCTACTCTATAATTACTTAAAAGGGCAAGAAAGTTACATCAATAAACTTCAACATTCAAGAGCTTTACATAGTCTGCACAAGCTCAAGCCTTACATGTAGAGCTTACAAATGGACAATTCCAAGCTATTTTGTCCCAAAAGTTACCAACCACAGCCCTACTGGAGCTTGGATGAGACAACATATAAAATAAATGATGATTCTGATGTTAATATGTGTTCATCATTCCATCAAACTTGGTAATGTACAGGACATCAAATGACCAAATATCTTGGACTTGCCAAAATCTGTATGCAAGCACACAATTTTCCCTTGTAACTTGATGTTGAATATGTATATATTTTTGGGCATGTGGTCCCAATGTGTACAAAATGGAAACTCCACAAACTTCAATATCAGCCAAGTCTCACATAAAACAGACATGCTTTCAGTTCAGATTTTAGTGTGGACAATTCAGAAATGTATGTAATGACTATTACAATCTTTGCAAGCATGACTGTTCTTGAAAATAAACACACTGTCTTTGTGTGACAACCATCGGTTCAGAAATTCACTTTTCTTGAAATGATTCCTACAACAATTCTACTTTATAAAAAGAAAAGAATTAGCACAATCAAAACAATTTAAAGAGACACAACATTCAAGTAGACAATATGAACATTCATGCACAAATATGTTACATATACATTTACATATATAATATTCCATGGCATGAATCGTACAAAAGGCACATAGTAATACTGTACAGAACTATCATTTTCCATCTTTTTACAAAAAGGCATAGTTCCTTTTGCTTGTGTTAGAATCTATGTACATTTTTTCTCTCAATAAGTCACTGTTCAAAAGTCCTGTTATGTAGTCAAAGACTTAGTTTGAGTAATGCAAATATAGTACATTCGTTGGATTAAAGTCACTTCAGAAGTTAAGAAATATCATATCAATATGATAAAATGGTAATTTTGTACAAGATTAAAATCATGATAAAATGTAAGATACATTGTAAGTGCATTCGGTAATACATAGAGTCTTTCCTCTGAATTCAATAAAATTTCTGATAAATAGTAGAGTATGCTGAGTACTGAATTTCAAATATACGAATGTGATATTCACTGGGGCACCATCACTAAAAGAATTTTCATTGATACAAATTTCCCAATTCCTCATTAAGATACAATTAGGTTATTTAGGTTAGGAGTCGATGGTTAAAATTGGTTTCAAATTAGTATTTTATACAATGTTAATGTGGAGCATTCATTGTGCATTGAAAAAACATGAAAACAAATGCTTTGAAACATTGCAATATGTGATTGCACTGGACAGTCGAGTGTAACTTAATAGCAATGAATTATCATACTTTTTAAACAAATTCCCCAAATACACATGAGAGCCAAGATATATTTCTATGATAAAATGTGCTGTACAGGGAAGGGGGGGGGGGCACAGGAATGTTTCTATAGAGACGAAGCAGTTTTACATTTCTACATTGTACATGTGTATGTGAGTGTAGTAATTAGGGAAAATATTGAGATATTGCAACGCAACGTGACATTGTACTGCACTGTACGTCTTTTAGAGTGTAACATATGTAGCATGGAATTATCTTATTTTCAATGTTTAGACATTTAAGTAATGTAGGAGGGGGTGGGGCTGTACCAATATAACAAACCTGGGTGGGGAGAGGCAGGTCTGATTGAAATGACTCATCAAAGGATGCAAGGCCACGGCGGGAATTATAAACTAATCTGATTGCGTTTTTATTGGGGGAAAACAGCATGTAAGCGACTACAATTCCTGAAGGGAAATACAAATGAAGAATGAAATAGTTGGCAAAATCAGATAAAATTTAAATCCTGAAATCAAAAGTAATATTCCTCTATCACAGATGAGAAGTTTGAAGGTCCAGCCTGACTTCATAGCCAGATGAAGTCAACATCAAACTGAAAGAGCTTCATAACTATTAAAACAAATAATTACAAATATAACAATCATTTTGAAACAAATCATTTTAGATTATTTCAAAATCTGAAATTTGCATAATAAGATGTGTGGTTTAAGGTCCAGGAAAGATAATAATAAGAAACAACCCCCCCCCCCCCCCCACTTGAAGATCTGTCATCCTACATAGATGTGTAGTGAGATCATTTTTGCCAACATGGTTGTTTTGTTTCTTGTATAAAACGCAGGCATTTCATGATGACATATGAGTATTAGAGTCTTTATTGTCCAAAAGCTTGGTGATTTTTTAAAATAATTTTGTTGATCCTGCCTTTACCCTACTTTCCTCATTAACCCACAATACTCCATTATTACAAACCTCAGTGGTATAAAATTGTCTAGAATTTGCAAGACAAAAAGTAGTTCCAGTCTAAGTACTCATTCAAACAATCATTTAAAGAATCAGTCATGGTTTCTTTTCAAAAGAAAATAATTTCATTCATCACTTGACTGCCCCATGTTAGCTTCTTACAAACCCAAACTGTTTCCTTTACTAGCCAATAAAGAACAAACTTTTTTCTGCACAGGGCCCCATTTCGTTATCAATAACTATCTTCATCACAAAACAATATATTTCAAGTCGACTTCTTGGCTTAAAAGTCAAGATGGTTGTATCCTTCTACACATCAGTATAGACACATATCTTTCACAAGAGAAAGGTCCTGAAAATAATCTGTAGTTTGAATAACAGATACCGTCAATGTAACATGATGGTACACTGTACGTCAGCAATTGAATACTTCAATTTGTCCATATATTGTCCCCATGAAGGTTACAGGCTTGCCTTGTTTATCCCAACATGCATGTAAACCGCTACAGTTTTTAATTCTTACACAAATCAAACAGTGCGTTAGATTCAAGTTCTTTCTTCTTTACATTTGAATTTCAGCATCTCCACAGATACGTGTGTCTGGATTAGATAGCTCTTCAAGAGTATGGAATAGACGGCCATTATGATTGTAAAACAAAGCTTACATCAGTCAGCATTCACCTTACCCCGCACTTGGCATAGCTGTATGTCATTACTCACTATAGCTAACCCCCTGGAAAGGATATGATTTTCATTAAATACATATTTCCAGTGTGTTCCATCCCATGTTATCTCAGGCTTAGGATCCAACAGGTTCAATCCGTACAAAGTAATCACTAAGCCTCATGTCAATAATAATAATATTCCGCTTTTATATAGCGCTTAATACAATGTCTCTAAGCGCTTTACAGATATACCATTAACCCGGTCATTGGATTCAGTGCTTGCCCACACATACTGTGTGCACATTCTCCACTCCCTGGGGAGCATTCCAGCAAGGCATTACTTGACGCTCAAAAACTGTTTGACCAACAATGTCAAGCATTTACCCTGTTGATACCATCTGTGGAACAACCATATTCAAAGTCAAATGCCTAGCTGCAACAAGAGGATTACCTCTGACAATTCAATAAGCAAAAATCAATTGCATTTTTGGCTTCCAACCGACCAAGGTGGCCAACATCCAACGTCACCAACCAAAGGTAGTTTCACAGCTGTTTAGATCTAGTTTGGATTGATCAGCGGTCTACCATAAAGGTTCAGCCGTCATCATCCAAGTGAACATCTCTAAGAGTGCCCAAGAGAGGGCGCCCTATAGCTTGGTGTCCACGTTGGACCCTGTGGGTTCTTGAAATTGGGTCTTGTGTTGAGTGTTCTTTGGTTTGACCCTCCTGCTGCTGAACTTCCTCCTTGGAGGCATGGGGGAGGGTGTCTTGGGACCACCGGCTGGGCGGATGATGAAACTAAGAAGAGAGAAAGTTTAATCAAATTAAAGACTTGCAGATTGCTAATATTCAGTCAAACCAGTCTATAGCGTGGTCTTTGTAGACAAATTCCTTTAGAACATGTCTCAATGAGAAACCATTTTCAAGGGAAACTAAAAATGTGATCTTTGTAGACAGGTGGTCACTAAAGCAGGTTTGACTGTATATAGTTTATAAAATGAAATATAAGCTGTAATTGTATTCATCACATACATTTGATCATTCAAAAGTCTGTCTGAGGTTTGCCTGACATATGTCGTAAAGTGGAAACCATCCACAGAAGTGTTGAATGGAACAAAAGTCATTAACTTCAATCTCAGAATCAAATTTGGAATCGATGAGAACAATTAAGGGCCATCATTTAACATCCTATCAGTGATTCAGCTGATCATTCTAAACAGTACATGTACGAAGGCAGAATATTCACAGAATATTGACTAAATGTACCACTGGATAAGTTTTAAATATTTAGTTAATGAAAACACAGGACCTGCATTTTTTGAGGGGCAGACACTTCAGCTGGTATTAACACATTCAATATGAGAGATGGTACTTCTGAAAATGATGTCATCCACCTTCATTTTGGTTTCAAAGTTTAAACCGGATTGCTGAGAAAACAGAATTTTCTTTCTACATCCTACCTGAAGGAAGGAGTGTTTTCCAAACAAAGTTATCATTCTTAACCTGCTGACTACTGAATTTTATAGGTCCCATAGGCTTAACACAGGGACCACCAGGTTCCGTAAGCAAAGGGTTAAGAGTGAGCTAGGTTTACTTACATAATGTCATCCACTTCCAGTTTGGTTTCAAAGCTTGGATTAATGAGAACATAAGACACCTTGTTTCTCTTGTCGCTCACTTCACTATCTGTAATATAGAAGAAAACAAGCAAAGTGAGCTCAAGAATCAAGTTTTTTTATTTTGTATAATAATAATATTCCGCTTTTATATAGCACCCAATACATCGATACAACGATGTGTCTAAGCCCTCTACAGGTATATACCATTTATTTTCATCAAGATAACTCTTCTAATCTTATTTCTTTATGACTGATAATATTAGTCGTGTGTGACATGACTTAGAGTCGAATACAGAAGGCTAAGTATGATTATAGTTTCATGTTAACTAGGTTACATAATATTTCACTTTATAATTTATAACCTATCATTTAAAAAAGGGACAAGTCTACTAAGTCCAAATTATTGGAAACAATATATATATTATTGATGTACGTTAAATCACCTACAGTACTGTAAAATTTAAGAAACTGACCATATTCCTCCGGTGGGATATCCATCTTCTTCATCTTCTGTCTGACGAGATGAGCAATCTCTTTCCTCTCCTCTGATTGGCCAGACGATAAACTATCATCATCTTCTATGGTGACTGATAACTGATAATAAAACATGAAAAGAAAGGAAAGTTTAATCCTAAATGATTTGTGTCTTTTAACAGTGATGTCCTAGAATATACAAAGAGTCACTTTACTAAAACACCAACACTCAATATTTGTGACTTCTGGGCCCCGTCTCACAGTCGCAACTATGTACATAAGAGGTAGGAGACTGCAAACTTGCAATTGATTGGAGGACTTTCGATTGATTTGGATCAATCGTAACTCTTGGTAAGACGGGGCCCTGACATAGATTTCCCCATAAGCAAGTTTAACATTAAAACAATTGGATACTGTTTGTTATTTGTAGTATAATCCAGTAGAACATTTGTAAACCTTGTTTTATCGGCAGATTTCTGATAAGAAAGATGGGAAATGTTAGTAGGACAAAGCTAACGTGACATATTGAAAAATGCAGCCATTTTGACGATTTCATCAATTTGTTTGTTCTTTACTTATTGAGGAAGAAAGTGATTTTAGAAGAGTAGAATGAACATTTGTTGATAATGAGGGGGATTGAGAGTGTGCCAATGACAGTGGAGTGATTACTATGTCAATTTATATGATTGTAACAGGGTACTCTATGCACTGCCAAAGTAAGGATATGTTCTGCTAGCTTAGATAATAAGGTAACACATTGCCTACTGGAACTGTGTTGTTCCTGTAATAAGTCCTTTGGAATGAGAGAATTCAGTAGTTAATGGGTTAAATAAGATCTATGAATAGAAGAAAAAGTATGACATAACACTGTACACATGATTTCATTGTCTAATTCCATTTTGTAGATAGGTAAACTTGCAGTGGAAACCAGTAAAGAATGTGATACGACCCCTACAAAGCAAAGATGCTGCCAGAGGCTTTAAGTATACTGCAAGCATTCATAGTTACTGAATACATGCAGACATGAAATGCTGGGTGAAGTTTTTTAAAGGCTTTTTTTAAGGCTGATTTTATACATCCTAGTTACACACAATTTTTTTTTCAGGTGATTGGTACACTTTAAGAGGCACATTTGAAATTATATAAAATATTATAAAGAGGTACTAGACGTGACAGAGGTGATGACAAACATAAGAGCAGAAGTTTAAGTTTGGGACTTTTTCTGGTCTACAGGGTTTTTAATGTTGATTAAGAAATATGATTGACATTTTCATCAAAATGGGATGGATGGAAACGGGGAATGATTACTTTAAAATACACGGAGCAGAATGTACATGTAATTAGGCTATAGCCAGGCAGAGTAAAGGGTGTCTAGCACTTTTTACATGTAAAACAGTGGTCCAGTAAAGAATAATTACAGAGGATATCATTACAGAGGATATGAACTGAACTGAATTTGCATAGGTTACCATATTGTTCTGGCATATGTATGGATTTCTAGATTAATGTACATCTTTCTTTGTGGGGAACATCAATACTCACCATATTTGCCTGCCGCATGGACCAGTATGAAGGCTTGGACTTGTAATAAATGTAGGTTATGGTGATATGATGAATGTCAAGTTATTACAAGATGATTCATAAGTATTCTGATCCTAAGCATGTATCCATGTCAAATCTTTTCATCACTACTACCAATACGCTGTTGAACCTGCATTGTAAGGTGAACTTCCCTTTCTATTAATATATTTCTCTTTATACATCTCATTGAAATGTTGATTTTTATCTTTATATATCTCATCAAAATTGACGTTTGAGTTTGATAAAGCAAACGTGTACATTTCTTGCAGAATGAGTACGATAAAAGTGCTACAAAGAACACTATTTTAGATCATAACTGAAGGATATTTTACAAATCAGACAATTGCAGTGTTGTATCAACCAGATCATTGCAGCTTATTAAAAAGATTTTACACACCAATATCTTGCAAACAGTCTCATGTCTATCATTATCAAATTGGGTTGATTAATAGAATTCCATGTTGTCATGAATTTTAATTTATCAAGTCACGTAAAGACCACCTCATCAACATGATTTCTACACATCCAAACCTCAGTCTTGAAAGCTAGAAAAGAAATGAAATCCATTTTCCTACTAATTCAATCTTTACACTGCATTTATCATCATCAACTTCAGGTGGCGCTGTAAAGTGCTGCTGTAGCCTTCACGAGAGCACGCCATGCAACTCTTTCACCTTTCATTCCTTGTGCATTTATACCTAGACTAATTTAAACTACTCACCTCTGATTTGTTATCTGAATGGTTGTGTGTTTTGTAGACTCCTATGGGTATCTCATGGGTCGTTGAACATAGCTTCTGATACAGTCTGCCATACGTTCTGATCCACATATCTTCATGCGTTATCCTCAACTGTGAAGACATAAAAATGAAAACATTTTAAGCATCATCTTAAGTTGCTCATACCTGGTTTCCTTGACAAACTGCGGGCAGAAGGTCAAATCATCATTATCATTGCCATCATCACCACCACCACCACCATCATCACCACCACCATCATCATCACCAACATCACCACCACCATCACCACCATCATTGTCAACACCACCATCACCACCACCATTGTCAAGACCACCATCACCACCATCATCACCATCATCATCATCACCAATATCATCACCACCACCACCACCACCACCACCACCACCACCACCACCACCACCACCACCACACCCCCCCCCACCACCACCACCACCACCACCACCACCACCACCACCACAATCTCTCTATCCCTTACCTCACACAGATAGCCTGATCCAGGAGCCTGATCTAACCCCAGTAGCTGTCTAGTGAAACTGATCATGTATTCCTTGACGAACGACTGGTAGAGCAGCGTATCGAGCATGCTGGCGCTAAACACATTACCCGCAGAGAAAGGCAAGCGGAACATGTAGGAGATGTTGGACCCCTTCTCCTTCTCTTTCTGCAATACAAGCAATATATAATTGTCATGGCAACTGTCAACAGGAAGATGAAATATTTCAACACCACACACATGTGGGATGGAAGAATCCATAAACTCCAATAAATTTACCTTATATATGACTTTGCATAGTACGTCACATAATCAAGAAAATGGGGATACCCATGTTGTGATGAGAAACTGTACATTATGCTAACATTATCTTGCCTCATACCTCTCTCACACTATTTTGTGGAAAATGTTGTGGTTTAACGTTGCCATCTCATCTATTTTTGCACTAATTATGTCCATATGACATGACCACTGGCAAATGTCCTGTTTCTGAGATAAATAACATAAAAAAGCCCTTAAAACTTTTTTTTTTGATAAGTGTTACCATTGATTGTAATTTGCATTTGTAAAGCTCATTGTGAGGGCTTATAAGAAGAACTTATTATTATTATTTATTATTCATAATTGATGTTTATATACCTTCTGTTTTTCAGCCATTCTGAGTGCGTAGGAGTCTTTGGCTCTGAATTGCATGAACCTCATATTGGACGGATGAGTTAATTCTGTGATGATGCTGATGTGGGGAAATAGTCTAAAACAAAACAAACAAAAAATAATTTAAAACAATCAAGACGAATAATCATCAAATGAAATACAACACAGGTAGCTTCTAGCATTAAAAACACATTTATTTGAATCAAAAATAGATGTACAGAATAGTATAAAAATATTGCAGAGAGAGAAAGAGAGAGAGCATATGACACAATTTTCAATCCTTAAACACACAAATATTTGCTCTTCTTAACCTTTACTTTGTTGTATGCAATATATAAAACACAATTAAAAACATCTTACAATACTTTACTTGTGGAAGAGAGCCCTGTTTCATAACAAATATTAAATTTCTATGACAAATTTGCTCTCAGCCAATCAAATGTCATGGCTTCAGTTGCTTATAAGGTTCATATTTATTGTCCATTTAACAATGGAAATCCATTGTGTTACATGGTATTGTAGTTGTTGTATTTTGTTATCAATACTAAGTTTTATGAAACAGGGCCCAGGTTTGTATATTTGGTGGTGCAACCAGGCATAATAACACAGTTTCTCTTGTAGCTAATATATAATAAATAGCGCATCAGGGGAGGGGGACGATGCCTTAAAGAGATTAGGTAACTTTGTCTCAGATTCTGAAACAAAATCCTGGATTTAGCTCATGCTGCAATGATAGTCATAGAGCTTTAGGCGATTATCAAGATATTTATGATTATAAATCAAAATCAAATTTTGCGTTTACCAAACTGTTTTGATAACACCACAGTCTATCGGGGAAAACGAGCATGGTTTTTTTGAGGCACTTCTTGATCATTTTGAAGCGCAATTTTTTTAATGCTTCAATATTACACCATATCACAGACACTGATAACAAGTAGGGCCGTGCATCTCAGATTTAACATTGTTAAACGATATAACTAGATAGATAACGTAATAGAGATAGTTACTTGAAGAGGTATTGAGCAGCTACGATCTGGTTTGCGTCTGCCATGTAGTCTTCTTCAGCTAGTTTAGATGATTCCTTATCAACGACCACCACGGTGTCTGACTGAAGGATACCAGCACGAAGGAGGTCATCAAGGCTGAACAGAGAAATACAAATATCAAGGATTGTATCTTTGGGTTACCCATACAAATATGACATAACATAGGGGTTGGGGGGGGGGGGGGTATATGCTTTCCAATCACTTGCCCCTTCCCCCTCCCCCTCTTCAAATGATGTCGGTGCCCGTTTAATGTTTGGAGCCAGGTTATGTTTGAAAGTATTTTCTGTGGTAACATTTTTAATACAATTGGAAAGGGCATTAGAAAGTTCAAGCAAGAATTACCAATTAGTGTGCTAAAGGTACATGAATATGATACTGAACTATACTAGTACCATCTTACTAGCTATATATTTTTCTTGGCAAAACATAGGAGGTGCAACGGCTCAGTGGTCGAGTCCCGGATTCAAAACCAAGTCAGGTTTTAAGTCTCAAGTTTCAAATGTATTTGTTTCTTCACATTCCACAAAACAGAATTCACATAAATGACAAAAATTATAACATAATATGGAATATACTCTAAGTATGACAATATATAATCAAGTCTTTGTAAAGACATTGAAATTAAATGTTTTAAATGGTAGGTTATAGAGGCTGAAAGGTGAGGAACCTATCAAGTCAATGCGCTTGTGCCCTTTGGTAAGGCTTTAATCCTCATTACCAAGTACGTCCCTCAGAGAGGACTCAAAGTCATCTGTCCCCCGGTTGCTTACTTACTCCCAGGTAAACAATCTTCAAGCATCATTATCATCATCATCATTTCATAATATTTTAGTGAATGAAATAAGCAAAAAGTGAATAAGAATAAGAGTGCTCCACTGCAGGAAAACATTTTTTCAAATACTTGCTGGTATTAATTGATATCATACCTTTCAATTGTGCCAATCATATAGTACACCATAGGAAATGCTGCTATGGACTCTAGGAAACATGTATCGGGTCTGAAATATAAGAAAAAACATTGAGAATGGCATGGATGACATATAGGCATGTATTAGTCCCTATCTAAAATCAATTTGTATACATTTACCTTACAAGGCATTTCCAACAGTTACTCTCTTAAAAAAAAAGAGTGAATTTTCAAAATCACGGACGTCACTCCTCTGGAGAGTGAAAATAGAGTGAAAATAGAGTGAACATTCACTCTTTTCTTCTTAGAGAGACTCTAAAATCACTCGATTTTCACTCCTAAACAAGTGATCACGGACGTCACTCCCAAGAAAGTGAGAATAGAGTGAAAATTCACTCTTTTTTTTTAAGAGAGTACACAAACAAAACTATGAACTATGAGTTGCTAGTTTTTACTTTTTCTTTTTTAACTATTCTCCATTCTACTATTGTATGCAAATTCTTGGGACAAAATCAAGGAAATTGTTTGATGTACATTTCAAAGCAGTGGTTAGAAGAAAAAAAAATCATTATTAAAACATGTCTCAATGCCACAAGGGTTCAAACTCAAAATATCAATTAAAACCTTTAAAGGTAATACAAAGTTTTGGTAAATTTTGAAAATTTGGGTGATGGTGATTCTTTACAATTTTGATATATTTGGATGACCCTGTGGATGTATTATAAGCACTAGAAAATTTAGCCCCTAAAACACTTCTGCTTTTGAGAAAAATTGAATATAAAAATTTACTGGTGCTCCCGGTAAATTTTGATAAATTTTAAATAGCACCTACAGCCGTAAAATGATAGCTGCGACCATGAAAATCTCAGAATATGTAGCTTGTATATAGAATTTCCCAACGGGAATAGCTAATCGTTCGATTTTAGTCAAGAAACATTGTTTTATAGCTTAATTAATATCTTGAATTTGAGAGGGAGCTATACAACATAAAGAGTTTATTATTTACTATTTCATAACTTTATACTCTATTTCAACCGCGACAACGATCACTGAATATTGTAGGATCGCATATGCTTCCAATATGTTCATTTGAACCAAATTCATGACCCCATACCAAAACTTTGTATTACCTTTAATCATTTATAAGATCTGACCATTATCCTACATGTGTATTTCACTCTACACTTATGATGGACTTTTGTTTGAATAAGTTTATTCTGATAAACATGCAGGTCAAGGGCTGGAAATGTTCAATTTATAAAACAAAGTATACAGAACACATACACATCAAGATGAAAATTAAAAAGTATCAAATATCAATCCTTATGTCGAAACAAAAATTGGTACTTGTCAACCAAAATCAATTTGATACTTTAAAAGGACTTGGTAAAATTGTTTAGATGAGAGATAGTGGTGCTAAGGTAGTGAGTTCAATGCTAAATGTACGATTAAAGATAACCTGAAAATTTGAGTTAAAACGGACCATTATTCATGGTACAAATTGGGGAAAACTGATCTGATCGATTCCTTAATTCTCCCAACTATATTATTATAATTTAATTACATTTTAGGTGAATGGAAATCATCACAAAGCAATAAAATGGCTCTACATTCCATTCCAGACATTTAAGTGTTGACAGATTTTTTTATAGCCTGTTTTATATCTTTTTTTCATGGAAAAACGGTTGGGAGAATTAATGTTAATCACTGTTAGAGGGTGCCATACATCGACTCCTTCAAAGAAAACCATAGATATCTTCGTGGTTTGAGAATTTTTCAGGATTTTTTGCATGTCAGAGAGTTAGTACAGTAGAAGGAATATAGTAAGTAACATTTTATACAAAAATTAAGCAATTTTTCCATCAACCTTCAACAATGCTACCAAGTCACTTTAATAAAAATCCTCCTAATCACCTTTTCTCAACTAGAATAACGATAGGCTTGAGGGTGTGTTTGGGTCTCCAGTGCGCCCTCAGGGGCACGATGAAGTCAACCATACCCAACGCAGCATACTCCACTGCAAGGATGATGCAGTTGTTGGGCCAGTTATACTCCGCTGCATGCCTCCAGCTAGAATGGTCGCATGGCTGGAAAAAAAGGTTGCAATGTGGATTTGATTCATTTGAAAGTATTGATCTATAATAAAAGTGAGAATAATATTGCAATAAAGAAATGATAATGATAATGATGATGATAATGATTAATGATGATGATGCAATTTTGGGGCCAGTTATACTCCACTGCATGCCTCCAGCTTGAATGGTCGCATGGCTGAACAAAATGGATTGCAACTGATTAAAACTGATGTAATTTGAAGTATAAGTGAAAACAAGGTACCTAAAAGTCAATCATAATCCTGAGGTTGACAATTAGAACCAAATTGTGAGGGTCTGAGACACTGATCATCCAATAATTGCTTTGACTATACAATAACTCCATGGTCAAATGAATTTTGAACTTTGGCCCTGTACAAAAAAACAAACCCAATCGGATCCATGATCTTGAGCCGAGTCTTTGAACCTTATAATCTTTGACACGATAAAGGCCAATTCAGATGTCCATTCAGAAAATGTTGGAATATCCCTCTATTTGTCACAGCAGGAAACCTTAAATGACCCCTATATTTCCATGCTATCTAGATTTGATATAGATTTGATATAGATGTATTAATACGTGTATCTTTTTGCAACAAATACATTGCAAGTGCAATTACTCTAGTAAAACCCCTTTAATATCTAGATTAGATGTAGATGTATTACATACATGTACATGCTTCTGACCAAGATTGTGGCTGTACCTGTTCAATTACCTTCATCAAAACCGATTGATATCTCTGCTAGAATTGTATTGCCTGTGCAAAATTACAATGATTGATACATAATGATATCTAGATGAGATGTAGATGTATTAAAATGATCTTATCAGTTTACCTGTAAAAATAAAATCAGGACACAATAGAATGGTTTACTAACATATTCAAATTGTATGCATATTTTAAAACAAAAGGTTGTTTTTGAAGTCATAAAAGTTTCCTCAAGGCTTGCCCTACATAGCAACAAGTAATATATGCAGACTGTATTCTGAGTATTGTCGTTCATTCATTAATAACAGCTTAGTTGATTAACTCGTCACTAGGTCCCCGGGAAAGAAACATCCATAGATTTGAATATTTTAGTAAACCGGTTCTTTCTAAGGGTGTTTCTTGTTCTTTACCTGATCAATCTCTAGACAGCAGAGCTTCTTACCTGATCAATCTCTAGACAGCAGAGCTTCTTACCTGATCAATCTCTAGACAGCAGAGCTTCTTACCTGATCAATCTCTAGACAGCAGAGCTTCTTACCTGATCAATCTCTAGACAGCAGAGCTTCTTACCTGATCAATCTCTAGACAGCAGAGCTTCTTACCTGATCAATCTCTAGACAGCAGAGCTTCTTACCTGATCAATCTCTAGACAGCAGAGCTTCTTACCTGATCAATCTCTAGACAGCAGAGCTTCTTACCTGATCAATCTCTAGACAGCAGAGCTTCTTACCTGATCAATCTCTAGACAGCAGAGCTTCTTACCTGATCAATCTCTAGACAGCAGAGCTTCTTACCTGATCAATCTCTAGACAGCAGAGCTTCTTACCTGATCAATCTCTAGACAGCAGAGCTTCTTACCTGATCAATCTCTAGACAGCAGAGCTTCTTACCTGATCAATCTCTAGACAGCAGAGCATCTTACCTGATCAATCTCTAGACAGCAGAGCTTCTTACCTGATCAATCTCTAGACAGCAGAGCTTCTTACCTGATCAATCTCTAGACAGCAGAGCTTCTTACCTGATCAATCTCTAGACAGCAAAGCTTCTTACCTGATCAATCTCTAGACAGCAGAGCTTCTTACCTGATCAATCTCTAGACAGCAGAGATTCTTACCTGATCAATCTCTAGACAGCAGAGCTTCTTACCTGATCAATCTCTAGACAGCAGAGCTTCTTACCTGATCAATCTCTAGACAGCAGAGCTTCTTACCTGATCAATCTCTAGACAGCAGAGCTTCTTACCTGATCAATCTCTAGACAGCAGAGCTTCTTACCTGATCAATCTCTAGACAGCAGAGCTTCTTACCTGATCAATCTCTAGACAGCAGAGCTTCTTACCTGATCAATCTCTAGACAGCAAAGCTTCTTACCTGATCAATCTCTAGACAGCAGAGCTTCTTTGGTTGAGAGAGAAGATGACAGCATCCTGGCTGGTAACCAATGAATGGAATAAGAGGTGGTGTTCCTTTGGTCCACCTGAAATGCACACATATGGAAACAAATTAAAACTAAAGAAACCACAATTTTTGTCAACGTAACATCTTCAAAGTGAAGTGAGCATAATAGGCTTAAATATGTAGGTTTTAGAATCATCTTATCTTATGTATTTGATGAGGAAATGGCATTTTTCAAAATTTGGAAAATAGAAAGTTGGTAATCAGGCAGGAGTCGTAAGCCCCCCTGGTGAAAATGTTCCCCCACATCTCTGCTCGTGGGAATAGGTTTATGCATCAGACTGAAGAGCATTTAATAAAACATATTTTCCTTCTCATGTCCTTTTAGAATTCAACTTGATTTTCTTCGGTGAAAACTTACGGATCTTCTTCATCCCACACTGACACATCCTCTGTTTCTATGGCAACCTGCTTTTGTGCCTGGAGTGGCCTGTCATCCCTAAGCTGGTCATCTTCCGGGTCGGAGGACATCATCTCAAGGACGGGCATGATAGAGGGGCGTCGTCCCTCCCTCCCTCTAGGCATCGGAGGTGCACACTCGTCATCATCCATCACCCTGGTGGTGAAGGTCCCTCCGTCGTCACCGCCCCCCGGGGGCATCAGGTGGTTACGGTCCATGGCTTGGTCCATCGAGCTCCGTGGGGGGATTTCAACTCTCAGTCCACCTGAGGGAACAGAGAACACACAAAATCAAAATTATAATCTAATGCTTCCAAACATGAATTTGTATTAAAAACAAGTATCAAACACAATATTCCAAGCAAGAAATAAAACCGGCAACTTTTTAGTATTTGCCCCTTGAGAGCCTTTTACAAAGCTTACTCTGAAAAAGAAAGAATGGAAGACAACTTTCTCTTTATTCTCCTTCCCACTTTTCTTTATTAGATACTTTCCAACATATGTTTTCAAAAATAATATCAGATGGATTTATACAAAAAGTAAACCACTTTCATATTTCAATATTAACCCTTAAAGCCCCACTACACTACTTATAGCTACTTGCGCCCTCTATATAGCAAACAATGCCTAATCGGTGCCTGTTGGTCCCCCATGACCCTCTTTTTCTTATGTTATTTGATGAGATAAGCACCCGTCAGTGACCTTGCATGGAGGTCTAATACCCCTGGCCAAACTAGTGCAGACAGGCTTTAAACAGACTTCAAAGGAAAAGTTTGACATGTAGACAATCTAACCTGATGTCCCCCGCCCAGATGATGGCTCAAACTTGTTCTTGGGTTCTGAAGCAGATGAGGTCGACGATGGTGATGTGGCCGTATCACTAGCACTTTTACTAGACCTTGTGCTTCCAAAATGATGCAACTCCAATGCCATAGAACCTATAGACGAGAAAGCATTTGTTATTTTATTGTTTCTGAAAGCAGTTTAAATTCTGCAAAGTACAGATTCCTGCAAACTGTGGGAAACTGATTTCAATCGATTTGCATGAATATTCATCAAGATTTTCTGAGCTTTTGAGGACAGTCCAATACATCATTTTTATAGAAATACTGACACGATTTCAAAATAACAATTTGAATCATCAACATAATTAGCTTTACATTAATTTCAAACAATCATACTATTACCATTCAAATAAATGTAGATATCTTTTACAGTACTAAGTGTTATATCTTCTTCAACTTCTTATGAGTACATATAGATCAAATCGATCATCAAGATATTAAACTGAGCAAAGATTTATTCTTAGGTTCAAACTATATCACACAAACAAGCTAGTTAAAATCAAATATCGGCCTTACCGACACTAGCGATTGCGCTCTCTATGCGAGAAGTGCCTGTGCCATTGCTGTCGTAAGCGTTGCTCGGTGACTTATCCATCTTGTTCTCTTTGCCATCGTTATCTTCGTTAGGATGGTTGAGGATGAAGGTGGAGTTCTCCTCCGGGGAGATGTTCATATAGAAGCAGATATCAGACACCCTCATGATGTGACGAGGGCCAGGGTTGAGCTGAATCTTAGCGATCTCCTCCTGCTTCTTAATCCCGACCAGCGAGACACCGTACCTGGCAAGGAAAATTCATTCATTTTTTGGTCCTCTTTTCATATATTTGTATTTGTAAGCGCTAAGGTACTATTTATTTTAAGCGCTCCTAAATATTTGATATTATTATTTTTATTATTGGGAGTTCATTTATTTAATTTGTCTGATTCAATATCATGAACGTACAATTTAGATCATACAATTACAGTTTTACAATCAGTGTTGGAATATTACAGTAAAGAAAATGGAATGGGGATACCTCATACACAGCAATACTGGCAAATAGAGTTCCCTTTAAAAGAAACATTAATATATATATTTTTTTCTGAAAAAATTGCACAGCTTATATGTTCAAGATCAATAGAAATATTGCATGATTTTAATAAATAATCTTCTTTTATGATGGGGGGGGGGGGACTGATGTAGTGTATGGAAAGTAGAATCTTGTTTGTTTATTCATCAGAAAATGAATTTCTCTTAAAAAATGACTAGTTTTAGGCCTACTTTGCATCAAAATTTATCCGTTTGTTCTAATATCACATACAAAACATCTTGAGAAATGTAGCAATCAAAGTACAAAAACTAGTGTTGCCAAAGTGAAAATGAAAAGCCTAATTTTACAGTCCGTTTAGGGATTAGCAAAAAAATTCACACAAAGTTGATTACGATAGACTTACTTCTTGTGCGCATGGAACGATGCGTAGGTGAAGCTTTTGCCCTCGTATTCATTGAAGAATTTGCTGTTTCCAAGGACGATGTGATAGACCTCATTCCCAGAGCAACGACCGTATGTACGCTGCCACTGAGAATGGGAGTCACAGCCTTCCCTGTAAGATAAAACAAGATCAAATCTGTTTAAACCCATTGCTTACTGGAAACAGGTGGTCCCTGTGTTAAGCCTATGGGACTTTGATAACTCAGTAGTCAGTGGGTTAAAAAAAAACTCTATAACTTATGATCAAAGTATAACAAGATACCAATGGTTCAAAAGGTTTACCATTGTCAATTTTAAAAGCAGCAATGACCATAGATGCTCCATGTGGTATTTTAGTATGAGATGGTTAACAGCACTTTATTATTAACCTAAGAATTTCAGGGAATCCAATCCATGAACATGTGGAATACAATTTGATTTTCATGTAGGTACAATTCAGTTTCCATAGATCCCAGGCTGAGAGGTATCTGCCACAGAAATTCCCCCCAAATATCCAAAATTATGAATATACTACATGTATATTTGTAACCTGTTATGACTAACTCCCAAATCATATTTATCATCATAACTTGAAGGATCATTTTAAAGGAATTCTCCAGCCATATGATCTTTCATTCTTGTCACCCTCTGAACTGACTTTGAGAACATGTACGCTAAACAAATAATTAGTACCTGGGGGGTGTTTCACAAAGATCCCAAGTTGAACTTAACTCCAAGTTGTTCTTAAAAATTATGGAGAACCATTTGTAGCCTTAAAATAAAATATATTCGAAAGCGAAAATTCAAGCGTTTTTAGACTTTTTATAAATTCCTCATCAAGAACATGAAATCTCCCATGATAATAGAAAATATGAATGATTTGAATCAACATTTTATGCCTTTTAAAATAACTTTTACAAAATATTTTAAAGATGCTAATGGCTTTCCATAATTGATAAGTTTAACTTAGAGATAAGTTCAACTTAGGATCTTTGTGAAACACCCCCTGGACTAGATATGTGGTCATACTATGGGTCATACTTACACTCCTCTGGAGGTATGGATGAGAAGGGTCACAAATGTAGATGTTCCAGGACACAGACAGTTATTGGCTAAGAGAGCGTACTTGAACTGATCCTCACACACCACATGGTCTGGATGGGGTAAGGAGGAGAAAGAGAGGGGGAAGGAGGGGAGAGAAAGAGAGAGGGAGGAAGAGAGAGAGAGAGAGAGAGAGAGAGAGAGAAAGGGAGGGGGAGGAAGAGGGAGAGATAAAGAGAGGAAGCGGGAGCGGGAGAGAGAGAGAGAGAGAGACAGATGGAGAAAGAGAGATATACATACAAGAATACCAAAGGCAAGGAGACAAAAAGAAATAGAAGAAAGTGAAAGAGAAGAAAAAGATAGGGATGATCGAAACAGAAAGGAAGAAACAGAGGAACAGAGGGAGAGGAATAACACAGATTTAATTGTGATTTCAACAGAATGAAAGGGATGCATAAATCATCAAGAAATATACAAAACATATATATCAATTTTAACAACTTTCTTGGCTTATTTAACATTTTAGCCTTGCATACTGTGTCTAAATGTCAAAGAAAGTAAAGTGCATTAACCCAGATGCCATTTCTTCATTGATAGTAAAGTAGCTTAGTCGAATGTTGTGGGACAAAAAGATACATCCAAAATGCAAAACACATAATAGTTAGTGATGTTTGTTACTTAAAAGTTCTTTATTTGAGATATTTGAATGAAAGTTTAGGTAACATTAAGCTTCATTGAGATGGTGCATATATCTACCAGCTCCTTATCCTAACAATGTGGTTCTACCTCTGTAGGCCTGTCCTCATCAGCTTGATTTTGCCAAATAACCTCTATTTCAGACTCTTGATATTATCCCGAAGCTCGAAATTGCGTCTTCACCAGACCTATACGCTCATCACAAACTAGCTCGGACGGGCGAAACTTAGCCCACTATTTCCCAAATAGCAGGATATTTTGGGAACAAGACCAAGATTTCTCAGGATATTTTCTCAACCAAACATCCCGCTAATTGCAACTATGGGCTGATGACGACGCAAATTAATTGGTTAGTATCTGATCAGGATAGTTAAAATGGCAGGTTATTTGGCAATCAGACTAGAAGCACGAGGTTCACCACCAGGTACAAGGAAGCCTGCAGACACTTGCAGAGGTACACACGGAAAATGAAAACCACCTGGTGGGAGAAAAAGGCAGAGGACCTGCAGCGCAGACAGCTACTACTATTTGGCTGATGAGGACAGGCCTTGTGTGACAACATGATGATTTTCAACGATTTCGCATTCAGGACATGTCTTTACGTGCCAGTAAATTCTGCTACGTTACCTAAACTAAAATGTATTAGCTCTCAGCAAGCATATCAAAATTGATCAATCTACACTTACCTGCAAACTGGACATGAAATCTGTTGTCTGGTTTGAGAATCTGAATGTACTGAGGGACATCAGGTGCAAAATCTTTGACGGCCCAGGTTCTTAGAATCGTCTGCTGATCCTACAAAAGTGAACATCAGCAAAGAAAGGTTAACTCATCTCTCTCTGGAGCCAGAAGGGAGTATAGACATTGTTTATTCTGACACAGAGTTGAAACCCTTCTAGCTCTGAACACGTGTTATGTACAGTTCAGAATGCTCTTTGATTGAGAGGTATCAGGCAAAAGTATATTTTCAAAAACAAAAACAAAAAAGAATAGGCAAAATAAATGGGAAAAATAGCACAAAGTATTGTAAGATAGTTTGGGTCTCCATATCACACTAGCTTTTAAATAAACTGGAAAAAAAGAAGCATATATACAAAAGCAGTGATTATAAAATACTACATCTAATAGAGATGAAAATCTATAATTCTGAAGATGTTTTTAGCAGATTTTATCATTTTTTAATGTTAATCTTGAATTTAGAGAGAAAATGAAAACCTTGATAGAGTCTCCAGATTCTGCACATTAATGGTTTCTAAATATGTAGTGTTCAGACTTTGTGTACAATTTGCATCATATTTGATCAAAAAATGTTAACGTCATGATTTTCTTACTAATGTAACAGTAGGTCTACTTAAAGTCTTGATATATGAAGTTCAGACAATATTTGAATTTGGTACATATTATAAAATATTATTCTTTGTCTGACTGGCACCATTTTGATAACCTGTGATTGTCTCATAAAGTATTTTGATACTGCACTTATACAAGCAAGTATTATACTGAGTATTTGGTATGAATGTTGATATATGTACATATAGGAAGATCAATTAAAGTTGAGCAATGACATCATACTCAAGCTCAATGTAAGGTGAGGGTGACTATGAGGTGACAGATAGAGATCAAGAACTAATAAATTGCACTTTTTTGTAGGCAGTTAGCTCAGTAAAATGTCTGAAATCAACGTCCATGGAATAATAGATATTAAATTAAAATTAATATGAAGCAGAATTCATGAAATTGTCTATCATACATCAATATGTACAAGCAAATATTTATAGAAGATAAAATATGAATCGCACAACATACATGCACTCGACTGACAGGTGGTTCTTCGACATGCATCTCACTTACCGGTACTTAGTGTCACATATTAAGTGCAAACAAACTAACAAAGTAGTTGAATTCCATAACCATAGTCTGGTGTTTATTCCCCGCACTGGGTATCAAGTCTCTCGTATCGCATATACATTGCGCACATGCAATCTGACCTCCTGAGGTCACAGGTGTCACATTTGCATAATCTGATACATATTCATTATCATGACATCCCTCCTTTGCCAGAATGAAACTTTATCCTGGTCAATTTTTCTACTATAGTTTCACTGAAAATTCTTGTAATCTCTCTTTTGTTCTTGTGTTTCAGCCATATGTCAATTACTGAAATAAACATGCTTTGGTGCATTTGCTTTTGTTTCTTTCTTTTGTTTTTTTTTCTTTTTTTTCCTTTTTTTTTTTAGAACAACTTCAACAAAACTATTTCTAACAACAAATTTATCTGGTCGATAAACTTTTCCCAAATGTTTTATCTTCCAAACAACTTTGTTGAACAACATACAACATAACATGCAATATAATATTTTTCATGCAATATCTTTCATGCATCCAGTCTGTGGTCCAAATAAAAGTTCAACTGTTCACTGGATACTATTTGAGTTCTAGTTTTGAGTTTGTGTAAATCATCCGTTATCTCCAAGCGTTCATACGACTAGCTGAAGCTGACATTCCTGGAAATACTCTCTTCGATGATTGAATCCATTTTTGAAAACTGATCGATGCTCCAACTCAAACTTGTGTTTTTCGCAACACCTATCACATACAATAAGGGCAGCGTTCGGCGTACACCCTTTTACATTGATTAATGTATGTGTAATATTGAAACATATATATCAGAACTTATTATTTTAGCACATAACACAACTTCCTCGTACGCTTGGTTTCCATGGTGATTTCTCCAACATGTCGATTTCACAAATATGGGCAGCGCAAGGCGTACACCCTTTAAATCACAACTTGGCATCAACCAATGATTTCCAAACATTTCTCCTTGGCACATGTAGTTTCAGATATCACTGTCGCTATTTTACAAAGAGCTCATCCCCACCATATTGATCTGGAATCACACAAAATCATCATATCGCTTAGGGAATCTTCTCTGGCGTTGTGGTCTACTAGCTGCCATAGGAACGTTGGTGTTTGTTGTCTCTGCCTGCGTGTCACCATCTTGATGTGTCTGGTCACCGCCTGATGTGTTGCTTGCTGCCTCTAAGTCTGGACCTCTGGTCACCGCCTCAGGAGTACTGGTCACCGCCTCAGGATTGCCGTCCGACCCTTCAGGAACACCGGTCACCGCCTCAGGATTGCCGTCTGTCCTCTCTGGATTGGCAGCTTCGTTATGAGTGTCTCGGGACATGTATCTTTTTACACTTGATACATTCCTTTTGTACAGGACTCCTTCAGGAGACTGAACAGTTACCATACTTCCTGTTCTTGCTGTCACTGTGTATGGCTGGTTAAAGTATGGCGTGTCTAGTTTCCTCCTTTCATCACGTCTTACTATCACCTTATCTCCTGGCACTATGTCAGAATGTACAGCTCCCCTCTTCAGATCTGCATAGTGTTTTGCACCACTTTTCATTTGGAGGTCTCTGTCTCTCAGTTCCTGATCCTCACTAATGTCCTGGATTTGTGGTAGTTTAGTTCGGATCTTTCTCCCGAACAACACTTCTGCCGGGCTTTTCCCCGTTGTCGAATGATTACTAGCCCGGTAGACTGCGACGTAAGTCAATAAGGCCTCTTTCCAATCTTTGCCTTCTGCCTGTGCAATTCTAAGCCTTTTCACTATACTCTGGTTCTGTCTTTCGACCTCGCCGTTGGCTTGCGGCCATTTAGGAGTCACCCGATGGTGGTGAATTCCTGTAATGTTCATGTACTGTGCGAAAACTTCTGCGATGAACTGGGGTCCATTGTCTGAGTATAACGTCACAGGTAACCCATGTCTGCCAAAGATTTCAGCCAGGGCTTTGACTGTCTTCTCTGCAGTGGTTGATTTCATGATTGCATACTCGTAGTATCTGCTATAATAATCAACTACCACAAGTATAGATTCTCCTGTCGGAAGTGGTCCTAGGAAATCAACAGCTACATCCACCCACGGTCCTGTCGGCAACATAGTACTTCGAATTGGTTCTGGTGGATTACCCCTGCTTGTGATTTGGCAACCATGACAAGTCTTGACGAATTTCTCTGCATCTTTCTCACATCCTGGCCACCATACCTTGGTTCTCAAATTCTGTTTGGTGCCAACAATGCCCAGGTGTCCTTCGTGAGCTAATGACACGATCTTTGGCCTCTGTGCCTGTGGAATCACCAATCTGCTACCTCTCAGCACACACTGACCAATTATACAGAGTTCATCTTTGATGGGAATGTATGCTTTGTATGGACAATCATTCCATTGTCCACTGTGAATACACTCTCTGATAACTTCGAGTTCAGGATCATGTTCAGATTCTCTTTCGACTTCCTTCGTTGTCACCGCACCTGGCGTTGACTGGACTGCCACAAAACGCACAAAGCTCTCTGCTTCTGTTTCCAACACGGAATTTTCTCTCGGTTGATCATCCTTCAGCAATCTTGACAATGGATCTGCTATGTTGGACTTTCCTGCGATGTGGACTACCCTGTACTTGTACTGTTGAAGCCTCAGAACCCACCGCTCTATTCTCGCACATGGCTTAGATCTCGGTGAATAAATGACTTCAAGCGGTTTGTGATCAGTGACTAGATCAAACTCTATTCCATACAGGTACGCATGGAATCTCTCACAAGCCCACACAAGTCCAAGGGCTTCTTTCTCCGTCTGAGAATATCTCCTTTCAACGTTACTTAACGAGCGGCTGGCATACGCTACTATCCTCGGGCCATCAGCATGCACCTGCACCAGCACTGCTCCTAAGCCAACTGGACTGGCATCCGCTATGACCTTTGTCGGTGCATTTAGATCATAGTAGCCCAGGGTCTCTGCACTCATTAAGCTTTCCTTCAGCGCCTTAAACGCTTGTCGTTGTTCATGACCAAATTGAAATGGCGTGTCCTTTCTGGTCAGCTTTCTCAGTGGATCTGCCAATGTAGCAAAGTTCGGAATGAACTTGGCGCAGTAGTTGACTAGCCCCAAGAAACTTCTCATCTCAGTTGCATTCTGGGGTTCACGGGCCTCTGCGATTGCTTTCACCTTGGCCAATCCTGGGTTGAGTCCCTCGCTAGTCAGTCTGTGCCCCATGAAGTCCAACTCAGAGACACCAAACTTACACTTTTCTGCATTTGCAGTAAGTCCTGCGTCCCGCAGTCTGCCAAGCACCTGCTTCAACCTCTTGTCATGCTCTTTCTGGGTCGATGCATGCACAATGATATCATCTGATATGTTTGCAGCTCCTTCTATACCAGCTATCACCCTGTGTATCTCATATTGATAAATCTCTGGAGCAGCATTGATTCCGAACAACAGTCTCTTATAGCGGAACAACCCACAATGAGTGACAAAGGTTGTCACCTCTCTCGACTCCGGATGTAACTCCAGTTGGTGGTACCCCCACTTCAGGTCTATTTTCGAAAAGACCTTGCTAATTGACAACTCCTGTAGGACTTCCTCAATAGTGGGAATGGGGTGACGTTCTCTTACGATTGCTTCGTTCACTCTCCGCATATCGATACAAAGTCTAATTTCGTCATTTCGCTTGGGAACAATGACAACTGGGCTTACCCATACCTGCCAACCTGAGACAAGAGAAATTCGGAGTAAATTTTTCTGGATGGACTACGAGGTCGCAAACCACCGAAGGATTGGGGTAGTAGCCCGTAGATTGGGGGGGGGGGGGGGGTACACAGGACTTTAGGGTCTATTTTTATGAACAGCACGAGTCTTACCCATTTTGTCCTTCAAAAATGGAGAAATCAACGAAGAAGAAGAATATAGTAGTAGTAATCCAAAATAAATCTGAGGAAGTCCGGTAAATAACAAGCTTCCACGATCGCAGTCATCGCACAAGCATTGAAGAAAACACGCCAATGTATAACAGTGTTTATGCACGGTGTATCAACTGCACATGTAATATAAATACACGTGGGATATACGCATGCAGTCTATGCACAACGCTGCATGTATAGTGTATGTATTAGTACAACGTCCGCACACACTTTATTGATATATTAGCGCACGTGCTTCCATGTACTATACATACAGTACATGGATAATGACTGCGGAACTAACGATCACGTTCGGGCTGCGCTGTGTACATCTTCTATGAGCGCGGATGTCGGCGTGATCTGGTTATCAGTGCTGTGTTATGCTTTAGTCTTATGCAACAGTCGTTTGTTTTAAAAAATATTTTAAAATTACAAAAAATCGGAGTTTTGAGGCATGCAATCGGAATTCGGAGTGGGTATGAAAAAAGCGGAGTAACTCCGCCTAAATCGGAGTGGTTGGCAGGTATGCTTACCCATGGCGTGGAGCGTTCAACTGGCTCAATGATGTCAAGATCGATCAATTCCGCAATCTTCATCTCGACCTTCTTTCTCAGTCCAAACGGGGTCCTTCGCACAGGTTGGGCTACTGGCTTCACCGTTTCATCCACTGCTAACCGCACTTGTCGGCCCTTCAACTTCCCTACTCCTTTGAAGACTGCTTCAAATTCATGCTTTAGGTCTGCATAACTCTGTACAGCATTAACAACTCCCACATGGAGCACTCCCAGCTCTCTAGATGTCCGCTTGCTTAGTAAAGGTTCTCCCTTTTCCTTGATGACAACAAACTCTGCAGTGGACTTCATCTTGCCCACTTCTACTGTGGCTGTAAAACATCCAACGGTCGTCAATGGTATCTGTGATGTGTATGGATACAGCCTCTTGGTACTCTTAGTAGATTTGCAGATGATTTTGTCCTTCTTCAGTTTCTCCCACAATATCTGATCTATTACATTGCAATCACTTCCCGAATCTACTATCACTGGGACTGTTACACCTCCAATGATTATCGGGACTTTCTCGTGATCACCATCATTCACTGCAAATTGATAGTACCTCTGATCACGCCCACGGCTGTTGTCATCATCACTATCATTTCCGGGTTCACCTTCCACTTGGCGAACTCTATTCTTATACTTCTTTCCATCTCTGGACTTCCCATCTCTGAATTTTCCTCTCGCCTCACTTGTGCTCTTGGCCTTACTTTTGCACATCGTCGCAAAGTGGTTTTGGCCTCCGCATTTCCGACAGATCTTTCCTTTGGCTGGACATGATGCGTCCTTCCCGAAATGTCCTTTGTTCCCACATCTGTAGCATTCCAAATTCTTTTTTCTGTCATTCTCATATGAAACCTGATTCACTTGAACTTGCCCACCAGCTCTAGGCCTTTCTCTCTCTCTCAATGACATGGAGTTAAATTGACCTTCAACAGCTTCTAGAGCAGCAGCCATGGACAATGCATCATTTAACTTGAGCTCACCTCCTTTCTCCAGCATTCTCCTGCGAAGTTTATCAGCTCTGCAGTACTGGACTACTTGGTCAAGAATTTGGTTTTCTACATCCCCAGCTACGAAATTGCATCCGATAGCAACCTGTCGTAATTTGGTAACAAATTGGGCAACCGTTTCACCATCTTCCTGCTTGGTTTTCCTGAACAAATGTCTTTGAAACGTAGCATTAGGTTTCACAACATAATGAGCATTTAGGGCATCTGTGGCTTTTTGATACTCATTCCTCTCCCCTTTGTTTGGAAGTGTTTTGAAAGTCTCCCGTACCACGGGCCCCGCAGTATACAGTAGCAGTGCCCTCCGTTGCGCCTCCTGGGCCGGCGTACATCCGTCCAGAAACAGGCCACGACTATCGGCGTAGGCTTCGAACTCTTCAAGCCAAGCTTTCCACTTGCCGCTGACAATACTTGCACCACCCGTCGGATCGAAGTGTGGAACTCCTCGAAGCGCTAACAATTCCGCTCCAGCGAATGCCATGTTGAAACTTTTCCAGCTCGTAGCCACAGATTCAACATCCAAGAAACATTAATCCTCGTCGCCAATGTCACAAATTAAGTGCAAACAAACTAACAAAGTAGTTGAATTCCATAACCATAGTCTGGTGTTTATTCCCCGCACTGGGTATCAAGTCTCTCGTATCGCATATACATTGCGCACATGCAATCTGACCTCCTGAGGTCACAGGTGTCACATTTGCATAATCTGATACATATTCATTATCATGACACTTAGGGTAATGGTTTGTTTTAATAGTGCTTAAATGATGATAATCTAATGTTTATAACTCACAATTATTATATTCACAGTCAAACGATTCATGCATGCCCAAAATTTGTCTTTAGTCTACTCGCATCAAATCTGCTACAAAAATCAACCCTCCAAATCTTCCAAACTTTAAAACCTTTGTCAACATGTATCATAAGTCATAACTCCCTCCCTCCCACTCTAAACTATTGCACACACACACTGCACACACATTTATGTTCAAGAATTGACAGATAAGAGAATAATAGAACAGGGAGCACCAGCACAGGATTGTTGTACATTCTTAAAAACTATCCTTCACTATTCCTATCACGTTTACAAAACATGAACAATTGGGACATGAAAATTGGGCATAAAAGGCCCCCCCCCCCCAAAATGGGGGTGGGGTGGGGATTGGACTGTCCTTGATATTGACATGATAGGGAATGATTGGACACATACCTTGGTTTATAATAACTAAACCTTGTAGTGGAATGAAGTGGAGGAATGAAATTTGGTTTTGGAAGACTATACAAGGAGAACACAAAAATGATACTGTCCTTTGGCAGTTAAAATGTGAATGATGAAGACAGGAAAAAGTTCATATACTTTGGTCTTGAATGGATACATAAGGTTATAACTGTGGCCTTGAATGGATACATAAGGATATAACTGGTCTTGAATGGATACATAAGGTGTTAACTGTGTCCTTGAATGGATACATAAGGTGTTAACTGTGTCCTTGAATGGATACATAAGGTGATAAGTGTGGTCTTGTATGGATACATAAGGTGTAAACTGTGTCCTTGAATGGATACATAAGGTGTTAACTGTGGTCTTGAATGGATACATAAGGTTGTTAGCTGTGGTCTTGAATGGATACATAAGGTTGTTAGCTGTGGTCTTGAATGGATACATAATGTTGTCAACTGTGGTCTTGAATGGATACATAAGGTTGTCAACTGTGGTCTTGAATGGATACATAAGGTGATAACTGTGTGGTACAGGTTACCTTAGAACTTTAGAATTCTGAGGTAGGGGACAACATGACTTAAGTAGATAAGAATAGTGCAGTTTCGAAGGTAAAGGAAGTCACTAAATAATGGCTTACACTATGATCCCATATGATTTGAGTATACTGGGTGGTGTAAATGAATTGAACCTGGATGTTGGAGTATGGGGATGCTATATGTACATAAGAATACTGTGTTACTGTGGTATTCACAAGGTTAGAGATGCAGAAACACGTACAGGTAGAACAAATATGTCATTATATACATCGGTCATATATTGTTTCAATATATCCAGTATGAATTCATTGACTGAACTCTAGCAGGAGAGGTGAAGGTACAACACAATTTCAGGACCATAAGGATACTCTACTTTGATACTCAGGGATTTAAGAAATCCTTAGTGGATTTGCTCATACATTTACATGTATTTTCCAAAATTGTATAAACCTCACTGAATCCTTTACACAGGGTATAACCTAAACTCTGGAATGTTATAAGGGTATCATGCTAAGGGTTCGCATTCAGAATTTTCTGACTGTTTATCTTCCAAGATATGAAAACACAAGATGGGGTTTTACAAAGCCAGGGAAGGCTACAAAGATCCATGCCTTAGTAATTAAAGGTTTAAGGGTGCCTATTTTTCTTAGACATCTGTCTTCTATGGTTTGAATGCACCAGAGAGTGATCCTTAAAGGTAATACAAAGTTTTGGGAAATTTGAAAATTGGGTGGATAATGAATATTTACAATTTTGATATATTTGGATGCCCCTGTGGATGTAATATAAGCACTAAAAAAATTAGCCCCTAAAACACTTCTGTTTTCGAGAAAAATTGAATATAAAAATTTACCGGTGCTCCCGGTAAATTTTGATAAATTTCAAATAGCGCCTATGGCCGTGCAATGGTAGCTGCGACCATGAAAATCTCAGAATATGTAGTTGTGATATATTATTTCCAAACGGGAATAGCTAATCGGTCGATTTTAGTCAAGAAACATTGTTTCATAGCTAAATTAATATCTCGACCTTGAGAGGGAGCTATACAACATAAAAAGTTTATTATTTATAATTTCATAACTTAAGACTCGATTTCAACCGCGACAACGATCAATGAATATTGTAGGAACGCATATGCTTCCAGTATGTTAATTTGAACCAAATTCATGACCCCATACCAAAACTTTGTAATACCTTTAAGAGGGCGTCTTTAACAAACTTTGGAAGGGTACATGAATATTATGCTTTGAAGCTCAAAACATTAAGGAAAACAGATCAAGAATTTATCAAAGTTGTCAAAATACACCTGACTGAATCCTGAATACAGGGTAAAACATAAAGCTTGGTAATAATTAAGCCGTGCTTTGGTAATCAGAGGGTTAAGGATGCAGATGGCAGATGTTCTTACACATTTGTCTCGCATGGTATGGCTGGCTTGTTTGCCTGTGGGGCCACACAAACCTTTCAGCAAATCCTGCAAAGGCATAAGAGCGCAGAATGTGCATGAGAATTTAACTTTGAAGAAAAGGTAGAGAGTAGAGTGCGATTGCGAGAAAGGAAGGGGCTTAAAATTGGCATCCAGGGTAGACGAAAGAAATATAGGACGGGTAGAAGCAGGTGTATAAAAATTATTGTCAATAAGGCCTAACAAAAAAAGATGTTGTATTGCCCTTTAGATGCCAACATTGGTCGGTCGGTCAGAATTTTTTTTTTTCTTCTTTTCTTTCCATCCTCTTTGGGCTGATATTTCTCAGTTTTGAATGCTTTAATAAATTTTAAAAAAAGTAAAAAAAAAAAAAAAAACTTCATAAAAAGCTGACCGTACATTTCAAGATTTTTTGGTCGGTCACAAAGGGCAATACAACATCTTTTTTTTAAATGCCTAATCAGGAGGAAGGGCAAATGTTGATTTAACTATTGGTGTGCTTTGGTCTACCAATTGAACTAACAGTGGACTGCCGAAGTTGACTTTTGTCACACATACACCTGTACAAGTACACTCAAATAATGTGTCAGCAGAGAGTTTCAATTTGCCGCAGACAAAGAGGTAAAGACAGAGAGGAAGAAATTTGCAATAAGCAAACGTTGGAGATAAGGATAACTTTGAATTAATGTGTGGGAGCAATGTGGGGAGAGAAATATAAAGAGGGAAAGAGAGGGAGGGAAACCAGGGAGGGAAACCAGAGATACATCATAGAAGACAACTAATAGAGAGGCTGAGTTGACTGTACAAAATTCATTTGGAAATCTTTAAACCAAAAGAAAAACATATATGCCTAGACGTAGAAGAAACAGGAAGAATAAGCATATCTCCTTACATAATCACAAATAGGAATTCAGCTTTCAATCTAACCATTAAAACAGGAGATATTAAAAGTGTTTTATCAATGAAAAGCAAATCAAGGTGCATTTACTCAAATGCATTCCAAATATAACTAAAGGAATTCAGCAATATCCAATAAAATAAATTTATTAAGGAAGAAGACAAAATTATTATTATTTAAAACAAACCACAAGTGCCCCAATTTGACAGGCATCATTATATGCTCATAAGTCTGCATACTTTTAAATCAATTGCCTCTAAAAAGAAATATATTAATGTGCAAAATATGCAAGACTAAGGTGCATTGGTAAGTGCATAACAGCAAAGGAGAGAATTGGGGTTTACCTAGGGACTGAATTTCTTTTAGAAACAAAATGTCTGAAATATGGGGGTACTGGTATACCAAATTTTTGAATAAAGGTTTTAAAGAGAGAGAGAGTGGCTATGTATTATCTACTATTTCCTAAACTCACTGGACTAAAAATGTACTCGTCGTACAAACGATTTTCAGACCATGGAAATTCTGGAAGACCATGGAAAAACAAGGAGATTCGTACGAACGATGCGTTTGTACGAACCGTTGTGACCGTAACATAAAGGATACATCTTTATGATACCAACGTTAATAATAAAATTAAAACCTGTTACTTGGGGAAATTACAGCCCTTGAGCAGTATTTTTGTCTCATCAAGCATTAAAAAGAAATTAAATCATATACTATAGCACGCTAAACTAAACCTATCTCATATACACCTGTACCAGTAGAAGAGTATGATGATCTTCAATCATCACATGTCATCTCCAAGTTTCATATTATCTGAATTAACCTTCGATGGATTAACCTGATTAATCTGATGGTCTGCAGCGCTTCTTAACCCATTTGCTACAGGATCTGGGTGGTTCCGGTATAAGTCTATAGGAATGAGAGAATCCAGTAGTCAACGGTTTTTAGGACAATTTCTGTCACATTCACACATCAAGGTCTAGTTACCACACAACATCCTGGTAGTAATGTGCAGTCATTCTCAAGTTACCTCACACTGTATCAGAAACACTCATCAGTTATTGAAGTCTTATCATGGCAATTCAGTGCATTAGCATTACTTATGACAAGCGAGCTTGACATTGATACACATTAGTATTCAACACCACCTTCAGCATAAATATATCGCAGACCAATTGTCATGAATGAGATTTCATGGGCTAGTTTATGAGGTTGATTCTTTGTTTCCTGGTTCTAATAGCATGCTTATCTTCCAATGCATATATGCCTACATTTTGGTTTTTGTAATAGAAAGATGAAACAACTATTATTGGACCAAACATTAAGCAGATTTATACATCAGAAGAATTAAAAGAAAGTAAACCCATTGCCTACATGAACCGATTGGTCTTTGTATTAAGCATAAGGGGCTGAGGGAATTCAATAGTCAACAGGTTAAGAAAGGCATGATGCGTTAGAATGAAAACTAGTCTACAGAAACATGCAGTAGGAATTAGCAAGGAAGAATTAGCATGGCCCATGCAAAATGGGATTATTTGAGCAGCTCAAAAACTGTAATTCAGCAAAAGAAATCATACAAATTGACATTTGCGATGATTATGAGGGTTACTGAAATTTAAAATGAATTTATCTACATGAATCCTTGAACTTATATAGAAATAACAGTAAATATCCACTGATCAATTTTTCTTTCACTGTATACCAAGGAATAAACCTTAAGATCAATCCAACCATCTAATTTCATCAATTTTCTATAATCTGTTGGGGAAATATTGTAGTAATATTTTAGCTTTTGCATAAATAAATCACTTTGATTTCTACTCACTACAATGTCATTTATTTGAAGAGATAAGTTTTCAAACATCTTCAAAAGCAATAAAACACAGAGAAAGTTTTTGAACCCCGTTCTGTAAACTGCCTATCCCTTTTAAAGGAAAAAAAATGCATAGATTAAACATGTTTACTTAATCATCAAATGTAATCCCTACACATCCATTCTCTCTTAATCTAAATACTTTAATGCATGAAATTATGAAGTTACAAAGAACACAGATTACACTATTACAAAAGCAGAATGAAGAACTGAACTAAAATTCTAATTAATATGGCACAAGTTATCAAAGAAATAGCACTTACTGCTTCACATCTGTCCATAAAGTTCCTCGGAGACAAAATAAAACAGGCCTCTGCATCATCCATCCTGTAAAAATAAAAGACACAAAACCATAATCAAACCTTTATGTGCTTTTATGCACCAATAATGTTTAAAAACATATAATAAGACCTGTTATGGAGCCATAAGGGCATTAACTCATATACTTTAACACAGAGTTAACTTCCTTCTGAATCTTATAAAACATATTGTCCCTGGTAATGTTTTCTTTTCGTTCTTGGTGAATCAAGTATAAATGATCTGTTGTGAAAATAAAGACTTGAACATGATGGTGTCTTTTTTCTGTTTAATGGAGAAAGAATGAAGCCCTTATTAGTCCATTAATATACATCAAGCTTCTTTTATAAATGTAATGCTTCCTGGGAGAAATTCTGGTTCCGAGATTTTTTCTGACTTGTTTTTCAACACAGATCGATCAATCGATCTTATTTACTGGGTGTAAGCCACAAATATGTTTAAATAATCAAACTTCTTACGCGTCAACTCAGCACTTCATACAAATCAATTTTTCAGCAGAAATTGTCTCTCACAGAAGGGAAGGTGTTAATAATAAGAAGTTAAAACCACATTTGACAAAATAATTTTCTTTGTACATGAATATTCTTCCCCATATGACAGATGACTAGAAAACGATTTGCTTCCATGTATGATTAAGTTACAACATTTAATCCTAGGGGTACATTTTCCCCTTTAGGCCTACTTGTATGAAGATATTAAACACGAAAGTGTTTTATTTTAAAGGCTGACAAATTATCCTCCATTAGAGTGGAGAAAGGTTTTCAAGAGACTTGCTTTCCAGACCAAAAGATCATCTCCAATTAGAGGTAAGAAAGGGTTGCTAGGGTAACTAGCCTCTTGCATGTTTGATTAAGTTGCAACATTTAATCTTAGGGGCACATTTTCCCCTTCAGGCATACTTATATAAAGCTAACACCAACGAGCTTTACTTTGCAGACTGAAAAATTATCTTCTATTAGCATGGAGACTTCTAGAGACTTATGTTTGAGGACTTCGAGATAAGTTAATATTAAAAGAGACTTGCTTTGCAGACCAAAAGATTATCTCCAATTAGAGGAAAGGAAGGGGTTACTAGAGTCACAAATTGACAGATTGACATTCAGTTGAAGGATTCATGTTTAAATGGGAATGAATGTTTTGAAAATGTCAACATTCATCTGATCCCTCTAAGGGTGCGTTCAAGCGACACTTTTTCACCTTCGAAACACGGTTTTCAAAGACGTTTAGTTCAAAACATGGTTGCGTTTAAGCGATTTCAAATGATTTTTCGTCGGTAATAAAGAATTTCAAAACACTAACATGAACGCTGAAAAAGATGCGTTTTGTATCCTGGATCTGCAGAACCAAGGTAGCTAAAAATCGCTTGAACAAACAGAGATCTCGATCATGATTCTATAACGTCATTATTGTGGCCTGCTTCCGGTTTGGCCGACAGTCAACCCTAAAAAAATTCAGAAAGCATGGGCGAAGTTAACCTATACTTCCTGGATCAAACTGCACAGTGTGGTGAGCAGTGGCTGGGCTTGAAATGAGCGAGAATCAGCGTTGATGAAAATTCGCTTGTACGCTCTCCTGCAGTAACCATGTTTTTTAACGGCGTTTTGATTTGTCATTGAACGCATCCTAAATAAAAATCTTGGCTCCTTGTGTCTCACTGAGCATTTAATGGTTCCTGACGATCCAGAGTCTGGCAAAAAGCATTTTCTTTGACATATTATTTCTTTAAAAACAATTATTTTGGAAGTAATAAAACACCAGACTTGGATGCTGTAGAAAACAGTTGACGTCATTTTTGTTGCTTCCAAAATCCTCAATAAAAGACTCAATAACTGGGAATTCAGTTTTCTTTCATTTATAGAGTGAATATTGTAACTGTAATTTGGTATTTTGACATTGGCACTTATTAAAAAGATGGAATAGCTACAAAATAATGACTTTGAAGTACATGTACATCCCAAAACATAATTCTGTGTCTCAAGTGAACAAGCCTTTATGAAAACAGAATCCACTACTCGATACCTACCTTGGACAGCGGGCTAGAAAAACAAAAACACTAACATTTTCTCATCTGAAAAATCAGCTCGCTTTACGATTTGATGTAATCCTGGACAATGGCCTCTGGACTCCCCGGTTGTCATGTGATCAAGATAGCGAGAAACCATGGTAACCCAGAGTCCCACAATTGTCACATGACACCTATCTTCTATCCCGTTAAATGTCATTGGGTTTTATTTCAAGGATTGCAAAAAGCATTTGATGGATAGAGTTTCACTAGAATCACATAGCTGATCTCCCTGGTGTTTTTCCAGGTTCTCAGATACCTCTTTTTTTCTTTAAAAAATATTCTTATGATTGAAGAAGATATTTTTACAGCAAAATAGCAATTTCCTTTGAAACAGGAAGCGAAATCTGAATGACGAAATATTTTCTGATCAAAACAAAGAAATTTTCCCAATATTTCATATATGCACTTCAGATTTCTTACAAGCCTCATTTTCCAGAGAAAATGCCCCAAGCATTTTGAATATGATGCTAAGATGGAATAGGTCATCATAATCATTCACTCAGAAGCTTGAGGTAGAGAAGAGCAGATATCCATTTGCAAAATTAATTACACTCCTTTATTTCACAACAACTACTGTATTTTTATAACAAAGGCTTCAAGATTATTTTTCAGTTTCAGTTTTTGTGGGTGCAAAAATATTGGAAATGGATTGGCCAGATTGAGATTGATTTTAGAAAATCATTAAGAAAGATAAATCAATACCCGCTTTAACAAAGGTTGTCATGGAGCAAACCAAGAATAAAAATGGGTAACTTTGCAAAGCTACCGAGTTGTACAAAACAATCCGTCAGTCTATTATTGCCTCTTGTTTTGTGCCAAATTGCATGTGTTGCAAACGAGTGATCAAACGAAGAGGCGGAGAAAGCAGCCAAAGTTTTAAAGACCGGCTGTCCTAGTTCAGCCAGAGGGATAAGACCTCCATGCAAGGTCACTGACAAGTGGTTATCTCATTAACTCAGCTCTCAATTAACATAAGAAAAAGAGGATCATGGGGGACCATCAGGCACCGATTGGGGAAGTTTTCTACATAGAGGGAGCAAGTACCAACAAGTAGTACAGTGTGGCTTTAAAAATAATTGCAAAGAAAGTAAAAATGTATACCTGCATCTGATGAGGTCCCCGTCCTTGAGCGCTGACCCCTGGATGTAGATGACCCTCTGAGCCCAGAGAGGGACGGTCAGCAGGGCCTTCAGGGCGTTGTCAAGTTCACAAGGAGAAAGAAGAACCACAAAGAAATCCTGGAACAAAAAAAAAGCATAGGTGAAGAAGAACATGGATGAGCTTTAAAGGCATCGTTTAACAATGTTAAATCTGAGATGCATGGCCCTACATGTTATCAGTGTCTGCGATATGGTGTAATATTGAAGCCCTAAAAAAAATTGCGCTTCAATATGATCATGAAGTGCCTCAAAAAAGTAAAAATCTTTGAGTGACCGGTTTAACCAGACTCATTTTCCCCAATAGACTGTATTGTTATAAAAACCGTTAGGAAAACTCAAAATCTGATTTCCATTTCCAATCATAAATATCTTGATAATCAGACAGGCGATCGGCTTGTAAAAGTCATGGGGTTCCTGACTGACCTAAAGGTTTATAATTTTCATTGCAGCATGAGCTAGATCCAGGATTTGTTTCAGAATCTGAGGCAAAGTTACCCAATCCCTTTAACCTCTCTTGTAGTACTAGGTTTATGAAAATTCCTAAAAAAATCATTTTAAAACTAAAGTTGGGTTTTAGTTCTAATTTTTAACTGTTACGTTTGATTTTAAATATCTCTCATGGATCAACTTTCAAAATTTAAGTACTACATGTTGGTATCCCTTGGACCCCATATTAAATCCTGTGTCTGGCAGGAGGGCACAAATACAAAATGTAGATAAAGGGTGAGGAAAACAATTAGAATTTAGACAATTAATGTAAAGATTGTTATATGTTGTGTAGATTAATATCTAAAATATGTACTAAAGGAATATACATCCACTGGCCGTGTATCTGTTTGCATGATCACCTTTTCATTTTTTCTGATTCCTAAGCAGTCTTCATAATTATAGAGATCGACAGTTTACATACCTGGAGGTCGTTATGAGCATAGAATTCATTGAGGAAATCAACGATGAGATCGTACTGCAGGTTGGTTGCGCATACGACAACATGCTTCTCAGTTTGTGCTCGATGTCGGCTGTATGTCCCTCCCTGTTTCTGCCTCTCCATGATCAAGTATGCCAGGTTTTCCAACTGTAGATTTAAACCATAAAACATTATAAGAAATAAAGACGGCTATTGTTTCTGTCTATCCTTCTCCCCGAACCTCTATCTCTCTTAGGAGAAAGAAAAATAAACTTTACATCATACCAATGGTTGCTATTATAATGTAATCTATTTAACTTATCACTGGAAGCCAGCAAAAATAATTATTGCCATTATTTTGTATCGCTTATGGCAAGAGCAGATCCATACTAATGTAAGGGAGGGGGGGGGGGTATAATTCTAAATAAAATTATGACAAGCCATATCCCCCACCACCACCAAAGGGTAACTTGTTCCTGAGTACATCCCCTAAAAAAAGTTCAATTTCTTCATCAACTTTGGAATGAAAATATATATAATTTTCAGTAAAAGCAAAAGGGGAATAAGCTAAGAATGTACACCACAGAGCTGACAAATAGAGTGTGAAGTCAACAACGTTCTTATTCTGATATCATTTTTCTGCTTTTAAGAAAAGAAAATATTTTGCTTTAAATCTGACCTGTATTGGTAGAATGACGAGAGCCGAACAGATCATGATGATGACGTAGAGTTGAGAGGGCCAGATGCGGACCTCAATATCCCCATACCCCACCGTGGAGAAAGTTACAATTGTGAAGTAGAAAGCATGGAAGAAAGACATGCCATTCGTACTGATGTCCCCTCTCTCTAAGTGGTGCATGCCACAGGCACTGGCAAGAAAAACAAAAAAAAAGAAGGTTGTAAGGTTTAAAGCTCATCTTGAACTCTGGTAAAGGATTCAGTACATTTAAGGTGAACTGGTTTAAATTGATTCCAAATGGTTTTTCATGATGAAAATTGATTGTGTGACCCAGTAAAATATGAACAAACTTACAAAAGCCTGACTACAATTAACTCTCATTCATTGAAATCAAATGGGTCGCACCTGCCCTTTAAGTACATGCATAGGGAAAATTACCTCCATTTTCATATCTTTCTTTGCTCATTACATAGCTATCATGTACTTTTTACCAAATCGTTTATCACATGTCATTCATTTATATTCTTGAACATCCAGTGAATGTTTCATTCGATTCAGTGACATAATATACCATGACCAGAATTCAAGATTATCTTTGATCTCTTCAGTAAACATTTTTTTAATTTTTATTGAAATTATCACAGTGATGAAATGCATGTATTTGAGCTTAATTACAATTGTGATGGGATAAATAACTTTATAAAACTATATCATATCCCACAACATGACATTTCAACTGGAAACAATTCTTCTTTGAGTATTTTTGACATTTTGGTTCAACCCTTGTACTCTTGCATGAGTACAATGTGTTGTGACTGACATCGAAAGTTGCGTCAGGAGTGAGATATCAAACAAATGACATCTCTCTACATTGCACCCAAGATGTATAAATAATTGAAAATACAAATAAAAACATTATCATGAATCGCTGGTAGCCTAGAGGGCAGAATGTGAACACATTATTATCTGTGGTGTGAACGCTAAAAATGGTGTAAGGAGTGGGATGCAACAAAAGGAATAGAGTATCGAAGCTGTGACATCATAACAATCTATTTTTAGAATTTCTCAATTTTTTTATCAATTTCCAAAAGAGCTTCAAAAATAATGTCCCATTGTTGAAAACCAATTGAATATGTTAAGTATTGGCTGAGATATGACCATCTGAATAAATAGATGTCCTACAGGAACTCAGTGTCATATTGCTCTGGCTCGTAATGTTATGAACCAGAGCAATATAACACTGAGTTCCTATTGGAAATCTATTTATTCAGATAATGATGATGTCACACTTCACCACTCTATTATATCTTGACAATGTATTTTCATATACATAATAAAATACTGGTGCTTACCAGGTGAATATGAGGCAAAGTATGAATGAAAACAATATCATGACTCGCTGGGAGAGGGCAGAATGAGAACGCATCATTACTCTGTGGAGATCGTTCTGAAAATGAGAGAAAAACATGAAAATTGTAAAATCGTAAGTTTTTAAAGCATTCACTAGGAATTACAAATTTCTATGTAGGAAATAGGTTAGATTACAATATAGCACTTGCTGAGACATCTTACCACTTTTACTCCACATACTTAATAATAACAATTAATCTGGATTTATGTAGGGCTTAATGAGGAATACCATCTCTAAGCAATTAAATTTGTTTATCATTACCCTGGTCATCAGATTCAATCACCCACACAGCCTGCACATTTTCCAGTCACCGGGGAGAATTCCTACCATATGGTCATCGTGAGGGCATATGGCAATTTTTTTATTAAAAAGGCTTCCTTTGTCCTACCAGGTCCCCATTTCTCTCCTGAGTATGAAGTGAAAAGTGTGAAATAATGGCTTGCCAAAGGACACCAGTGCTGTGTCAGGGATCAAACCCATGACTGTTGCATTTCCAGTCAAGTGCTTGAAAGGTAAAGACCAGTTTTGGAAACGCAACCCCTCTCAAAAATGAAATGGAAGCTCTTAGTACCAATCATGTGAAAGAATATGTTTTGACTAATACGGGAAACTGCCTACTAGTTGATATATTTGGTAAATTATCATATCGATCCGGCTTGGATAGATATCGCGAATGCACTTCAACATGGAACATTTGGGCATATATTTCTGCTTTTTTAGGCAATTTAGGTTTAAGTATTGCCATCTAAACCTCTGAAGGCAACATTTAAACAATATTGAATGAATATTTTGCACCCAAAACCCTTGAACCGCAATTCTACCACTACCGGTCTATATCTTTAAACCACTCGACCATGACACCTCTATACTTCCAACAGCTTTACTTGCAATTCTCTTACATGATTTTAGTCAACCAACAGGAGACTGGAGATACCTTCATTAATTATGGAAATGGCGATCAATACACAGCACACTCAATTAGCAAGACTAAGGACATGAACTTTAATAAGGACAAGAGTTCTGATGCTAGGAGGAGTTGACCCAATGTTTCTTAAGCCATATGCTGGGGTAATATTCTCTTGTGTGTACACAATGAATGACAGATGGGGATGAAAAAGTAGCTGCACCCAAGTACTCACTTATCTGTGTGCTACAAGAAGCACAATACCCTTCCGTATGCTAACAAAAATTATGGTTAACCACAGCATATGCAAACAAGCCATTTACATCCTTCTGTTTCTCTGTATTAATCATAATATTTTTGTTGACCTGGGAATCATTTTTTTTCATCTGCTTTAATGCTGTTCTTTCTGAGGGCCATGCAATTATCATTACCCTAGCAATTGCCAGGTACCCATTTACACCTGAGTGGAGAGTAGCAAATGTGGATTAACCTCTTGCCAAATGACTTTAGTGCCGGGTGGGGATTTGAACCCTCAACACTTGGATTGAGAGTCAAGTGAATAAACCACTATACCATGACACCTCCATGATACATGCATGACTTCAGACTGCTCTAGTTTAAGTAAACTGTATCATACTAATGTCAAATGTATATTGGTAATGTCCTTTCGGAAGAGAGAAAGAGAGAGAGAGAGAGAGAGACACACACACACACCCACACGCACCGATAGAGAGACAGAGAGAGATAAAGAGAGAGTCAGATAGATAGAGATATAGAGAGAGAGAGAGAGAGAGAGAGAGAGAGAGAGAGAGAGAGAGAGAGAGTGTGTCATGGGGAGAGGTGTAATTGATTGGGAGGAAATTTTTCCACAAGGGACACACTCCTGAGGGTAACTGTCCTATTGAATTAAATTGGATTTGTTGTGGGCAACTCAGTTACATTGCGCTCAATGCCACCATAGTTGATTGACTTCCATATCTTCATAAGATTACCAATGCTGTCATTCCCGTTTGGAGCCAGAAGGCTTATAATATAAAATGATATGACTTAATGCCCTTTTGATTCCAAACAGATGAACTGATAAGTTCAACTTGGTAAAATTCCTTTCAGTTAAATCATACTCACTTTACAGAGTACTTCAACATCTTCAGGAGATTATGATTGGTGTTATTCATTGGTAGCAAATAACTTCATAACCTATACCCATTAAGTTAATGCCCTTCTGGTTCTTGATACACAAATAATGAATGGTTATGAGTTCAATATTCGTATTGAACAAATGCAAAACATTAATTATTTGTTTCATACAACATTGAAGAAGATCTAATAGAACATTAATCAACACTCTATGCTTTACTCCTTATATTAAAGATAAATTAAAGTTGGAGTCGAGCCTTCTCGATTACATTCAGATTGCCTTCGCGTCAGATACACGCAGGGATACGCGCACGGCAGAGAGGTACGCAGGCTGCATATAACCAAAAATGCACGCCCATGCAATAGAACATCTATTGAATACCATGTGACCAACGATCCTCCAATCAAATGACAAGGATCCACGTAGGTGTTGTATAATAGCTGATATTCCCAGCCTATTGATAATGCTGACAAGTTGGATATGACTGATATTTGAATGACATGTTTCTTTCATAGACTCCAGCATGAATTACATTGGACTTGAATTCAATGGCATTTAAGCAAATACTAAGTGGTACAAAATGAATGTCTTGGGCTCGGTATTCAAGGCCAACACTATTAAAGGGATATACTTACAAAAAGATTTTCTAGAAGATACTTGGCCAGCCAGCAGTTCAGATAAATAGGTATAAAGAGATTCCTCAGAGGCGCCCAGAAAATCTGTAATAATGAAACCAATTCATTCATTTAATCATTTATGGTTTATTCAAAAAAGAAAAATCATGATTCATGGTATAATGACGTGGAACTGCATAGTATTTTCATATCTTTACAGATAAACATTGAAAGACATTGCATAAAAACGTAGTAAAGATTAACGTAATAAATGACTAGATGAAGTATGATGCAACACTTAGGATTATTCTTTTAACTTACAGATATTGGTAAAAGTATAATAAATTTGCATAGAATAAATTTGCATAGAATAAAGTTATGATTAGAATTACACATTATCTCCATGATAATCATTATATATTTCAAAAAATTAAGAGAATCACTCCTACATTTTTTGGATATTCAGTAATAAGAACTTTGTATGGAATTATTATTCATTTTATCTTTTTGAGCAAAATGTTATACTAAAATCCATTTACCAAATTTTAGTGAAAACTTTATAATATCTAAAAAAAAGAGTAAAACTTACTGTAACAATAAATGGCACACTGTTTACAGCTTCAAGAAAAAAATACACGCTGAAAATTTGTTGAAGAATGCTGCCCTGTAACAGAGAAAGGGAGAAATGTTGAGAATTGTAAGAAGATTAATTAATATGTCACACTCACCATCATCCTAATATCACTAATAGTAAAGACAAAGATTATTTGTACCATATACTAATCATCATCAGGTTCTATCACAAAGTATTATATTATACTTTTATATCATGTATCATCAAAATGATTTGTTTTTGATAAGAAAGAAAATCAAAGTACATTAAAGTTACTTCTTAAAATGCATGGCACCAGTTTATCAATTTCTATGAACTTTAGGCAGGATAGACAAGATTTACCGGAGCATAGATGAACAAGCCTTTGATTTGATTTGATTTATTGGTTTCTGCATCTTTTTTTTTTTTTCATCATACATTTTCATGAACATAATATGGTTTGATACAATACTAACCTTGTGCTGTAGATACATCAGAAGAAGATGCTGAGCGAGGCTTATGATCGCTATGGAAACCTGGATGGCCCATAACCAAGATGTCCGCTTCACCCATAGCATAGCAAGCCTACAAAGAATGAAGAAGGGAAAGAGAAGATCTATTGAGTTTAATAGGCTAGACTTTTTAATTGAGTTTTACTATACTTACCAACAAAAATAATAATTGAGAACAATGACGAAGGGCATCTATGCAATTTAGAAGCATATGGAAGCTTGTTATTGGGGAAAACGCACTTTCTTATGCAGTTAATATAGCTGTGTGTACTTATTCTCTCTCTCTTTCTTCTATTCTTTCATCTATTGATAGCTAAAAGGGCTTATTTGAACCCCTTGTTGACAGATACAAGAAAACATTTCAGTAGATGACTAAATACTGGACAACAGAGGAACTCAGTGCAACCCAGCAACATTCAGAGAGGCCACACTACCCCAGGCTTATCAGCATGATACAGCCTCCTGCTGGGTCCTACATGCCATAAAGGAACCCATGCATATTCTAACTTAAGATGACACACTCTTTGCAATTTTATTGTATATAGTCTATGTGCTATGTGACCCGACACAGACTGATCACCTTGGCACCTGCCATGATTGACATCCCGGTATAGCTTCTAAGGAGCTTTGATTGGGTTACTGCAACAAGCAACAAGGCTTTGAAATGGCAAAGGAAAGACAAACATTATCTGAACAAGAGATAAATCAATACAAATTGACTTACACCAACATCAGGCTGGAGAAATTAAGTTAGCTCAAAGGAAATTCATTTTACAGCCAATTATGATTGCCAATGACGCCAAGGCATTTTAGATCTTGAGGGGAGAATTGAATTACTTTATACAGTTGCAAGTGCAGAGAGTATTCACCCTGTGTAAAAGATAAAGGCATTCTAGCTTGCATTCTTTCTCTCAAGAGACGAAATAGTGATAAGTTAAAAAACCCATTGGAAGTGGGGAAATTTATTGTGGAATTCAATAGGGAATCATAGTAGTTAACGGATGGAATAGGAATAAACAACTAAGAAATGAGCTAGAAAAACAAAAGGGAGAGGGAGGGGGGCGGGCTTGCCCTTAAAACAAATTAATTAGCCCCCACCTCCCTTTAGCTTTCTATAAGTAGCCCATATATTTTTACTTCAGAAGGATATTTATTTCATCTCTACATATAATTTTTCTTTTTTAAAACAAAAACTTAAAAGAGTCTATAATAAAAACAAATTCTCAAATTTTATACTATTAATTTGAAATACATATTTAAAAAACCTTTTTGAGAAATACACACAAAGTTGTCAGTGATTGCTTTGATATAAGAAGAAATTCAGGCTGATGCAACAACAAAATTGCACAAGAAAGATTACACTAGATTCATTTAACTTGATTTTGACAACATCTGCCAATCACTCGGAACATGAACAAAAACATGGCTCGGTTTTTGAGCACTCTTGTGATTGTGTTAGTTTCAATGCTACCCAAGGCATATAGTAAGTATTGATTTGAGAGAGAGAGAGGTTCCTTTTGTTGCCATAGTAACAGTGAGGCAAGGGGGAAATTTGATGATTATGTTGCTTTTGCAGACATAATAATAATAATAAGAGAGAGAAAGAGAGAGAGAGAGAGAGAGAGAGAGAGAGAGATGTGGAACAGACAAGGTTAGAAGACAATAGCATTCTATAAGCTAAGCCCTGAACACATTATGTGTACCAACAATGGCTAAATGTCAAATACGACTTCAGATCTATAATACCAAAATGATGAAATTTTTACCGAGGTTCTCTTTGAGAAGCAAAGTCTGGTCTTTGATCAGGAATTTATCTAACCCACTAATGCGCTGGATTGCTTACAATCTATTGTGTTACTGTGCAGACTTTCTGAGAGAGAAATGTAGAGCAGACAAATATAGAAGACACTAACATCCTATAAGCTAAGCCCTGGACATACTATGTGAACCAATCATGGCTACATTACGGGGGGAATTTCAAATGTGACTTCAGTTCTATAACACTGGAGAGTAGGGGTGTACCGTGTCTGTATAGGGTATTTAATGTATATATTTGTTCTGTTTTACACATGCTTATTGCTTTTTTAAAGGTTTCCTTTGATCTATTATTTGCGAATTTGTGTCTTTATGACTTATAGGTGTTTTTGCATTGTCGGATGATAAATAAATAAAACTGATTTTTTTTTTTAAAGGTATATTATCAATTCAACAGTCTTATCTAAACCCAATGAGGTCTACTGGATTTTTCTACCTCACACAGGCTTAGTATAAGAACCCACTGCAGTTATGTGGGTTATGGCTTAAATTCAGTACAAGCTGCATTTGCAAATATATATTCCAAACACCATCTAATTGAGCATTATATCTGGTTGCAGCTAGAGCCAAATCGTGTAATGTGGTGGTTATTTTACCTGACAGCTAAGAAAGCAATATAAATGCTTGTTAGTGAGCAACCAGAAGACCGACGGCTTTAGGTCCTCTCCGAGGGACCTGGTAATGAGGATGAATGCCTTACCCAAAGGGCATTAGCGCATCGACATGGTTTCGAACCCGGGTCACCGGATAACAAGACCATTGCTCTACCGACTGAGCTATCGCGCCAATTCCCACCGCTTCGGCCAGTGGTGCAAGCTGTATCAACATTGTCTACTTTCTTATTGAATCAGTTTCGATTCTCTAACTGTCACTATACTGTCCTCCTATATCGGAAGGATAAGCGATGATCAAGCAAGTAAATATGTTTTGAAGGATGAGTAGGCCCTTCTTCACTATCTCGAGATTGCCAAATATCCAACTATTTGAACTATCCCGATCGCAAACTATCCAGCTAATTGCGTCTTCATTAGAATGAAGTAGCAAATTAGCTGGATAGTTGGTCGGGATAATATCCCAAGATATCTCGGTCTAGTTTGCAAAATATCCCACTATTTCTGAACTAGCGGGATAATTTGCGACCGTCTTCATTAGACCGAAGTACGGAGTCAAATATCCCGATCCCATCATGCACCGCTGAGCGGTATAGATCGCATGTGCGCGCGCTAGTACAACTAGTTAACACGGAAAACCGGAAATCGCTGTGCATGATGGGATCAGGATATAGTGAGAGAGGAAAAGGCTAGGAAAGAAAGTGAGAGAGGAAAAGGCTAGGAAAGAAAAATCAATAAGCAAGTTGGGATGATTTTAAATTTTAATTGCAGAAAGAAGATGAATAGATATAAAGAGAAAAAGAGAAAAAACTATGAAAAGAGAGAGAAGGAAAGAAAAAGGGAGGTAAAGAAAAAAGGTAAAGAAAATCTAGAATAAAGCCTAAATCTTACTTCCATCTAAAAGAAAATATAGCAACAATGTAAAAAAAAAAAAAGGATAAAAGAAAAATATACAGTAACACAGAATCTTTTACAGTTAAATCATAACCCCTTATCTTTATAAATAGTTGTTGCTATTCTTAATTTTCACGAACTACAATGCTTTGTTTGTTGTTACCTACATGTATACTCTAAGAGGCTTTAACTGATAAGAATTTTACTTAGTAAGGATTACTGCATGCTAAAGGGCATATTGTACAAGAAGTGTTTGACTTGGAACTACTGATCAAAAACTCCTTTAAATTATTAAATTTCATTCTGGTGTAAAAAAAGAAGATCAAAACTTAAATTTCCAGCCTTCTGGATGCAATGAAAACATGTTCATTACACACGTACAAGCATTATCATATCAATTCCAGCAACAAACAGTATTCTAATATCTGCGGTGAATTTCACCAAAATTGCGTTTCCATGACAACCTCATGGGCGATGTTATAAAAGCAATAAAAATTCATCACAAACACAAAGAAAGCCAAGGATATCGTTTCCATGTGAAGGCATTTCCCATTGACAGCATGAAAAGAGGGAGAAGGGTTGATAATAGTCACAATGCCTTTGTTTTGTACATATGTCTATGTATACAAAACGAAACGAGTATATAATGGAATCAGGGACTGAAATTCTCATTACGTTGACATTTTTCATATATTGTATTTCAAGAGCAAGCTGCCAGAAACCACAATATTGTAAGTTAGAGAGAGAGAGAGAGAGAGAGAGAGAGGGAGAGAGAGAGAGGAGAGAGAGAGAGAGAGAGGGGGTGGGGTGGGGGGGGGGGCAGGGAGGGAGGGAGGGAGGGATAGAAAAGAGGGAGGGATGGATAGAAAAAGAGAGACAGACAGACAGAGACAGAGAGGGGTAGGGAGAGAGATAGATAGAAAGAGAAAGAGAGAGAGAGAGAGAGAGACAGAGAAGGGGAGGTAAGGAAAGGGGAGAGAGATATATACAGATAAAAGGATGAGTGCAATTGAAATATGCAGTCATGATGAGGGTAAAGGGATGAAGATCTCAAACTTGTTGTCAAAATTATTGCTAATCTTACTTTTCATGAGTTGTCCTGTTTGTTGATACTACATTCACTTATAGGATTTACATATAAATTTCTTCTTGTCGAAACAAGCTATAAGATATTTTCTTGCATATGCATTCCAGCTACTTAAAGGCTCAACTCAAACTCAAAGTGTGAATAAGATAAGAACACAACAAGCACTCAAGATGAAACTAAAATGTTTTCACTTTTTCCCTATAGCCGGAAATAGCCATGACATTATCACCCTCTTTTAATCTTTCTGTTTTTTTTTTAATTTTCTTATTTCCCTAAACACTTATCTCTCTGAAATGTCAACAAGTCTCAACTCAAATATCCTACATTTACCTAAAATGAATGAATTCCCTGATTGAATGTTCTCTGTTTGTTTCAAGTGTTATCAGACCTAAGAGGGCATGTTGAAAAATAGTGTCATCACCCTTTCCTCTCCGCATCCATCCATCCATCGCAACTACGTTCCTCGGTTGCCATGGTAATGGGTCGGCAGGAAGGGTATCCAATTATCATTGAAGTGCACAGTGGAGAAGTCAGTGTGTGCACAATTCTTCTCCAGAAAATAAACATAGCTCGAAAATAAATTGAGAGAGTACTCGTTGAGCCTATTTTCCTCTGTGAGAGTTTTACTGTTAATCCTTTGCCCATGGGTAACAGGTGATCCCTGTATTAAGCCTATGGAAATGAGATCAATGGGTTAACTAGAACACAGACATCAGGTAAGGCCCCAATCTAAGACATGCTTCCCTGCCTGGTCATGTATTTACTTGTTGCTTCTAGAATGTCTTCTTTAATCATCCAACGTCCTCCTCAGCCAAGTCTGTCTGATGAGGCCTTCCATAACATCACTAATAAACATTCTGAAGGTCGCTGCACAATCTCCATACCATATATCCGATTTGCTTCTTCAGGGGGGTGTTTCACAAAGACTGAGGTCGACTTTAAGTTCGACTTAACTATGGCAGGCCATTCATGCCACTACTTGCTTTCACCATTGGACTCTCAATTATGATCTTATGATAATATTTTGTCCTTCAATAATGAACTATTAACAAATGTAAATTCTGTAGATTTGTATGTCCCTCGAGAAACCAATGCCAGGAATGGTTAGAGGAACTAGTGGCATGAATGGCCTGCCATAGTTAAGTCCGACTTAAAGTTGATCTTAGTCATTGTGAAACACCCCCCTGTTGATGCACATCTAATAACAAGCTCATGAAAAAATAAAGAGAGCCCCCTCCGCTTTCAAAAATGTAATAACTGCTCCAGCTACTAGTCAAAAGACTATCGCAAAGACTTTTAAGAAAATCAACAAGGGAAATTGATTGCACTAGCCTATAGTGTATCCCAAATGTCTGGATGATGTAATATGCCCGGCATTGAAAGGTGCCGGATGGACAAGGCTAGTGACATGTTGTTATTTTGATTATTCAAGTCTTTGCTATTGTTTTCCAAAATTCATCATGTTTTAAACAAAATGGATTATTCAATTGTTTGATGAATATTGGTAAGTTGTATAAAGGCATTGATACACATTAGGCAGAAAAGGACCTTATGTAGCTAACATAACTGAGCTCTATATGCATGCACTTGTTGCAAAAGTGGAAGAACATTTTCCACTGATGTTCTATCCATCTGGTCTACATGATGGGCCTCCCATAAGTTATGCCAACACTAACAAGTCTTCTCACAGTCATCCCACGATGCAAAAACTACACAGCCTGAAAGCTAATGTGAATAAATGTACTATACATGTATCTCTGGAGGGAAATTACCCTCTAAACTATATTTTTTTAAGCCCAACATTTGAGATGTGACATTTCTTAATAGAGAACAATATCTTTAAAATGACACTGCTGCATGACAGTTACTCTGGAGGCTTTTAAGTATTCATGAGATTAAGTTCATAATACAGAGACTGATAGGGTTATTATCTCCTCTCAGAATGTAATATATTAGAACAAGTTTCGTATTATGAGCCCATTTTAAATGCCCATTAATATGCTGTTAAAAAATAAAGGAGTGTCTATTCTAGCCCACTTTCGAAAAGGTTAAAATGTCACTTTCTACCAGTCAAGATATATCACAGAAGAATTTAGTTTTTTTTTATTCATCTGTTCAATAAATGTTGTCAAATAAATAAATGGTTGAATAAATAGAAAGAGGTTAGAATAAGACATAGGAGCAGGTAATAAGGACATTCTGCCCCAATATTGCAAGCACGACTGTCATAATACAGGACCTCTCATTACCTATGCCAACACTAACACGCCTTCTCACAGCTACTGCACAAACCGCATAGCCTGAAGGCTAATGTGGCTAACTGTTAGTGTTTTCAGTAGAGCATTTTCTGTCAAATTAGATTTGATTCTTTGCTACTCTAGAGGCGCTAGAGGGCATGTCCTCATGTCTTCAAATCAACCAAGAGGAAATGGGTGCTTGAGTGTATCAAGAAAGGGGTTCTGAGAAGGGGTATGCTACCAGTCTTCTTGGTGCCACTGTACTGACTCATGCTAAATTAAAAAAAATAAAAATAAAAAAAAGTTTGTCCCTGTTTTTTCAATGCAATACCTAATAAAGGCCTTGTTTATAAGAATATGTAGCCAGTAATGGGGAAAATATGCAAGCTCACATCCATTATTTCTTACAGCGCAAAGATATAGCTATAACAGAGAAACTTTAAGCTCTTAAATTGGCTTGTTAACAACCAAAATATAGTTATAACAGTACTTGCAACCTACATTAACAGAATGATGAAAATGTCAGATGTTAAGAGCAATGAATATTCCTCCCTCTAATATATCTCCACATGCATCACATCAGTAGGTCTGTTACCACTATACATCATTTGTGTTTAGACTGAGCTTTTCCAATGCACTTGTAACTTAGACTGCACATTAAACTTTAAATATCAACTCGTGGGGACAGCAAAGAGCAGGAAACAACCATATGGCATGGCAATATAATGTGGATAAGCAGTCAAGCGTTTGATCGCATTTGATAGGGCAATCCCTCTCATGTGGTGCATACTGGAAATATGTTGTATTGCGTTCTAATTGTCCAGTTTAAATCTTCACCTCACTGATAAGTAATGGTTGTAATATGCCAGCATATTTCATTTGGGAAGACTTAGACACAAGATTTTATGTAATTACCTTTACTGATATATGATGATTTTAGCATGTTTACTTATGACCAGTTTTCAAATTGAACATCACTAGAATTTTAATCTTGGAAGAAAAAATGCACTAGCAACTTAGCAAGTGAGTGTCTCTTTTCAAATCTTCTAAGTGACAATAATCATTGTTACTCTTGCCATTAGATTCATCAACATACATACAATTTGTGCACTATCTCCAATTCATAGGGAGCATTTCTACCCTTTTGCTGTACTTTGATGGAATAGATAATCATTTCTCTAAATCTAATGTGAAAATATATTAATGCTAGATATATGTGACATTTATGTTACTTGAGCTTTATTTTGAGGCTTGAATGATAAGATATGAAGATTATCTATTCCACATGACATTTATCAGTTGTTAGTACAACTCTTTGTATATGTATTTTTTAAAATATCTGTAAACAAAATTTACAATTGGATTTTCGGCTCTGAGACAGATTGTCAACAAAATATACCATTACAAAAAAAAGAAAAAAGTTTTGAAACAGAAAACACATAAAATGGATCAAGGTGCTTTGTTACACCATCATAGCTGGTGGCATGAGGCCCTGACAAATATTTGCTTCCTCACACAGGACATACAGAGATAAGTGTGCTATCTAGGCAAGATATGAACACAGTACAACAGGGGGGTGTTTCACAAAGATCCTAAGTCGGACTTATCTCTAAGTTGGACTTTACAATTATGGAAAGCTGTTAGCATCTATGAAAATATTTTGTAAAAGTTATTTTAAAAGGCATAAAATGTTGATTCAAATCATTCATATTTTCTATAATCAAGGAGATTTCATATTTTTCATGTGGAATTTATAAAAAGTCTAAAATACTTCAATTTTCATTTTTGAATATATTTTATTTTAAGGCTACAAATGGCTCTCCATAATTTTAGGTCCAACTTAGAGTTAAGTTCAACTTATGATCTTTGTGAAACACCCCCTGATGTAACAAGGTAAGCAATCTTTTGTAAGTTAATGATATACCACACATATATAGCGCAAATCACAAATAAATCCCTATGCGCTGTAATGGAGAAGAACAAAACATTTCTGGCAATTTATTCTGAAGCTCTGCTGATGCAACCTGAAAAGAGCGTGACCCGTAAAGATTTGTATTTCTTTAAGGGCCTGTAAGGAGAGACTTTTGGGAAGACCTGAGGTTTGTGTTAGGTACATATTGGGGCATTTCAGTCAAATACGTAGTTGTCCAAATTACAATTACAATCTCTCTCTCTCTCTCTCTCTCTCTCTCTCTCTCTCTCTCTCTCTCTCTATACATATATATATATATACAGTGCGTCCCAGAAAAAACGAAACCGAGAAGTATCGATGTTTTATCATAACTTAATCACAACCATAATTAATGAATGATACATATTCGGAAAGCTTAGAGTCTCCTCTTTCAGTTGATGCTACTCACATGATGCATATTTTAACGCATGAGTGATTAAAAGCAATTTGAAGGAAGGAAACCAAAAAGTATTTTGGCGGGCGGTATCTGAATTTCAAAGAAAAATTCATATTTCTAGAAAGTTCATTTTCTGCTCTTTCATATGACACCTCAATCAAGAAAAATGAGCTAGGAATAACAAAGTTCTGTTCGTTTAAAGTAGCTCTTACATTTTCATAATTTTAACAAACGAATTCGTTTTCACTGGGTGCCTGCCGTAGCAAAAAGCAAATTTGACAAAAGACTTAACTCCGTTTCGTTGACAATCAGCCATGCATGAAGACTCTCGTCTACGGCTGATTGTCAACGAAACGGAGTTAAGTCTTTTGTTAATTTCGTTTATTGATACGGCAGGCAGCCAGTGAAAACGAATTCACTTTCACATTCACTTTCGCTTTCACTTTCATTCATGATTCGTCGTGTCAGTGCGATAACAGTGTACCGCGAGCGAAAGTGAATGTCTGCGAAATAAGAAGGCAGCTCGCAACATACGTCACAATTTCGATACTATCGGTTATTTTTTGGCGATCGTTTCATGCCCATGTAACGCATTTGCATTTGGGGGGCGGCTGATTTTCGATAAAAAAGTCGATATATCTTCGTTATGTGATCATGGATTTTAATGAGACTTGTATCATTCTTCATGGTATTATTAGGTCTATATATCGTCAGCTAAAAAAAATCCTGGGGTGGACTTTCCCTTTAACACAGAATGAATGACTTTCTGGCTCTAAGCATTCCTATTCTGTGAGGAAGTTTAGTTATCATCTGGTTCATAAAGGCATTCATTTATAATTGACAACTATAAACAAATTAGCAATGCCGGCATCGGAATTGGAATTGCAACTGAAAAACTAATAATTATAGATTATAGTAGATTTAAGACATCAGGATGTCAAAAGCAGCCAGGCAACCATTAATTTTGAGCCATGTTGATACCTAATAAAAGCACATCAGAGTCCATTAATCATCACCCCTCAGCTGTCTTTGCTAGTTTGTCTGCACATGATGACATACTTTACTCGATAGAGAATGTGAAATCCTATATCATCCCTCTAGCCATTTTCAAATTGACATGTCTCAGAAAATTAATGTTTAAAAACCATGTTTTCAAAAAGAATATATAGTACCGGTAAGCTCTAATCATCTGGTTAGGAGTGGCTGAAGGCAATTTCTTGAAATTATTCTGTAAAGCCCAAAGCCAGGAGATCGGATTACTTGGATCCTTGAATCTTATGCATGATATCGTTTCAGAATTTTCAATTTTTAACCACGTAACAAGCACTGACGGAAATTGCAACTGGGTCTAATCCATACTTCAAGTTTAAAGACTATCTTAAATTCACATGAAGTAGTTTTCGTTAACTGTAACACAAATTTAATATGAACCCTCTTCTATTTTAACATGCTGAATACTCAATCCAGTACTACTAGGATACTACTGTATGCAGGGCAGCGTTCCTTTTGAATTCAATTTAAAAACTTGATTGATATGATTGTCTACAAACTGTAAAGTGTTTGCCGAAAGCCAGAAGGGCATTAACTAAAATACAATATGATAAAACAGGGTTAAAGGGAAATCCAACCGCGATAGCAAACTACTCTAGAGGAAAGCAGAAAATCGGATAAGTAGACTGGTAAAAGTTTGAATGAAATCAGGAAAATAAACTGAGAAAGTTATGAATTTTTGAAAGTTGTAATGAGTATGGGCCCTTCAAATTGGTGAATGCAGTGGTGGCCAACTTTCCCATTGTTTCAACACCAACAATTACTAAAATTTCAAATTTTTTACAAATTATTGATTATTGGTCTGATTTATTTCATAATACCCGTGAAGGAACAAAGAGTTTATGCTAATGATAAACCATGGGTCAGGAGTTCGCTGAAGAAGCTGCTGCGGGAAAAAAGGGAGGTGTTCGGGAGCGGCGATCGAAGTCAGCTTAAAGAAGTTCAAACACGGATTGACCGAGAGATTAAGTCTTGTAAATTGGCTTATAAACGCAAACTTGAACGTAACTTTTCGCAGAACAACACTCAGGCAGCATGGCGCGCGATGGAATCTATTACGGGATACAAAGGCAAGAAAAAGCCAGTTGACTTTTCTGCAGACTTTGTTGATGAACTTAATCGTTTTTATGGTAGATTCGAAGTACATGACTTTCGTAAGGAAAACAGTGAATTGAAAGGTCACTTAGAATACTTAATTTCACAGATTGATGGTGGTAGTAATAGAATATGTGTAACTGAGGAGAATGTCAGAAAGGTACTAGGAAAGGTAAAGGTAAACAAAGCAACCGGCCCAGATGGCATTTGTAATAGACTACTGAAGTGCTGTAACCAACAGTTAGCTCCATTGTTATGTCGTATCTTTCAAATGTGCTTGGATACAGGGGTTATCCCCAAACTGTGGAAGACTTCCACAATTATACCTATCCCTAAGAAAACCAAAGCTCAGGAACCAAATGATTTCCGGCCGGTGGCGTTAACATCAAACATCATGAAATGCTTTGAAAGGCTCTTTCTCGTCGAATTGTTAGATTCACAGGGTCAAATAGATCCATATCAATTTGCATATCGGCCAAATAGAAGTGTTGAAGATGCTACCCTTGTTTTTCTCCACAAGATATATGAGCATCTTGATCGTGCTAAATCGTACACTCGTTCACTTTTTGCGGACTTCTCGAGTGCGTTCAACACGATCGCTCCTCATTGTCTGGTACGAATCTTAATTGATATGAATGTAAATCCGAGACTTATTTTATGTATCCAAAATTTCCTCAGTTCAAGAATACAGTCAGTCAAAGCTGGGAATCATCAGTCAAATGAAATGACGACCCACATAGGTGCTCCCCAAGGCTGCGTTTTATCTCCCGTTCTTTTCTCGTTGTACACAAGTAATTGCACGAGCACCAAAACCTCTTGCAGTTTAGTTAAATATGCTGATGATACTGTGATAACAGGCTACCTGTTCAATCACCCTCATGAATACATCTCCCAAGTTGAAGACTTTGTCCTTTGGTGTGACAACCATTACCTATCACTGAATACCAGTAAAACCAAAGAAATTACTTCCGGAAAGGCAATACAATACATGAGCCACTCCGTATTCATGGAGACGTCATTGAGCAGGTACATGAGTACAAATACCTGGGAACAATCATTGATGATAAGCTTTCTTGGAAGCAAAACTGTCTGTCTGTTCAAAAGAAAATGAATACAAGGATGTTTTTCTTACGGAAACTAAAGAGCTTTCATATCGATAGAACCTTCCTGAAGCTCTTCTACCAATCGATCATCCAAAGCGTAATGACATTCAATCTGATCTGCACTTTTGGTAACATGTCAAACGAGCAAAAGGGAAGAGTAGATCAAACTCGAAGAGTCGCACAGAGGGTTATAGGATCAGATCTGCCCCCTGTTCCAGCACTTTATGAAAAACGCTTACTTGCAAAAGTTAAAGTTATAATGACAGACAACACTCATCCTCTCAATGATTGTTTCAGGTTCAACCGTTCTGGAATAAGACTGTGCCCTCCCCGTACTCGCCTTTCACGTTCTCGTAATTCATTCATCCCTAATTCCATACATGTGTATAATTCAACTGTGACGCGATAACTGTATACATAAGGCTACCTATACCTATCCTTATAATTATATATTTCCTACTGGATTTGAATTTGTTATTGCTGATTTTGAAAGCTGTCCGTTTGATTGCACTTCAATAGCTACTATTAAAGTGCAATCAAACGGATAGCTGGAGACCGTGGATCGGGAGCTAGCGGATTGGGGGGGGGGGGGGGGGGGGTGAGCTGACGGGAAATGAAATATCATATTATGAGACATGTTAATGTATGACGCATGTTATTCATACGATTGTGCCGGTTATTGTTTACTTGATTTCTTCAATCGTCAAGAGTTCATTCTACTGTAGAAGTGTTGCCGTAATTTTATCTCGCATTATAATTATAAAATATGAATGTAAATTTATTTATTCCTGTTATTTTCTGCAAAATCCATAAGCATCTGTGGATCGGGAGCTAGTGGATGGGGGGGGGGGGGTGGAGCTGACGGGAAATATTATATAAGGAGACATTTTAATGAAATATCATATTATGAGACATTCTAAATTATGACGCATGTTATTCATACGTTTGTGCCGGTAAACTGTTAACTTGATTTCTTCAATCGTTAAGAGTTCATTCTACTGTAGAAGTGTTGCCGTAATTATATCTCGCATTTATAATTATGAAATATGAATGTAAATGTATTTATTCCTGTTATTTTCTGCAAATCCAAAACCATCTGTGGATCGGGAGCTAGCGGAGGGGGGGGGGGGGGAAGCTGACGAGAAATACTATATTATATTTTGAGACATTTTATTTTATGACGCATGTTAAATGTAGGCAATAAGAAATTGAGGGGCACATGCACACTATAAATAATTATCCATATTTATGTACATAGTTTCCTACTGTTAAATGTTATATTGTATTTTCTATCATTTGTATTTTCACTGTAAAAAAAGCCATTGGAAGCAAAATTTCTATGTAATGTTTGCATGCATGGACCAATAAAATAATCTTGAATCTTGAATCTTGAATCTTGAATCTTATTTTTCTTCTTTCATACAAATGAATTTATTACAAGGGTTGGATTGCCCTTTAAATATTATCTGGCACAAAGCAGATAACATATCCCATTAAAAGGAGCGTACATTAAACAAAACAAGACAGGAGCATGTTGTGCTGATAGGTTACACAATTCATTCATAACATCTGAATGTGAATGTCGCCACAGAAAAAGCAAATTTTAGATAATGTGGTAAGCTTAGTGTTAGAAGGGCACTATATTGAGTTTGAGTGCTATTAAATTACACCCTTTTGACTATCAGCTGATGATAATATCTATTTCGAGCCTGGAGAGTGTTATAAACTGTGGACAATGAAAAGCATTCATCATACATTCACCAGTATTTGACAAGCTAAAGTTATAAAATGTAGAGAATGAAGAGCATTTATCATACATTCATCTCTATTTGACAAGCTATAGTTATAAAATGTAGAGAATGAAAATCATTTATCATACATTCATCTCTACCTGACAAGCTTAAGTCCTTGGATTAATCAGTCGACCAAAAGAGCATTCATATCTAAGCGCAATGAAGTAGCATGAAAAGACACCTCTGGAATGCACTACGTATGAAGTCGGTGCTAGCTATCAGTGAATAAAAGTTGTAAATTTGACATTATCACATTTGGATGATAAGGGCGTCAGCTCTATATAAAAATGTATTGTCTGTTTGAATACAGAAGGGCGTTATTATGTCATTTCTACACATAGTTGATGCCCTTCTCGCTCCAAACATATAATTGGGCTCCAAAATAATAATGACTTTTTTCTACTACAGTGACTTGTACAGACTGCTCAAGGGAAACATGAAAAGTGGTGTTTATAGACAGGTGGTCTTCATGTAAAGTTTTATAAGTACAGGTTTCAATGTGAAACCCTATTAAAAGGAAATGAAAAATGTAGTCTTTATAGATAGGTGGTCTTCTAAACAGGTGGTCACTAAAGCAGGTTAGACTGTATTAAGCCTAATCAAGGTACATATGTAGTCAAGATATTCATTAGCTTCATGATATGGTTCTACCTCATTGACATGAAACCCAATGACATAGAAATATAACTTTAACAATTATGCATTTTGTGTTCTGGATACCTCTTGTTGTACCACTTCTTTGCACGAAGCAACACATACTTTGCTCCACAAAATGTATGTTCTGGGCCTCATCTTATAAAGAGTTGCAATTGATCCAAATCTATCAGATGTCCTCTAATCAATCAAAGAAGTAATGAGCATAAAGTCTGTACTTAATGACATGTGCAAATATAAATAGCTATCTTTTAATTATCTTTATGTGAAAATAATAGAAGATAACCCCCTCCAAAAAGAGAATAGAATGCACGTTTTTAAGACCAATAAATGTGAAGGTATCATCAATTTGAAAGATGCTTTGTTTCATCAGGTAAATACTGGTGGTCTTTGATATAGATTACATTATCTGACAGCCAACTGGCACACAACCAAAAACGAATTTTCTGAAATCACATGTATGTCTAAAATCCACAGTAAAACCTACAAGAAGTGTGACAGTAGCGTATTCCCATGGCAACAGCCCTATCTATAGGGGATGAGCAAACCTGTTGAATTTCATGACCCAATTCTCTGAGAAAATGGGCCGTCTGAAACTTAACCTAGATAGACAACTGCTAAGAGGAAAAACGATGTGCCTCTTTAAAAAGGCAAGATGATATGTCTTTCTCTCTTTTTTGCTTTCTCAAAAAGGGTATAAGAGTGAATGAACTGTATCTTTAATAATGCCCCACTGCACTACTTATAGCTACTTGAGCCCTCTATATAGCCAGCGATGCCTAATCGGTGACCTTTTTCCTACGTTAATTGAGAGCTGATTTGATGAGATAACCACCCGTCAGTGACCATGCAGGGAGGTCTAATCCCTCCTGGCCAAACTAGTGCAGATAGGCTTTAATATCTAAAGGAAGATTACAGAGCACAAAACAAATGAAATATTCCACAAAGTCCAGAGAAGAATGAAATAAAACTTACCAATCGATTGCCACTGACTTTTCTGCTGGTGACAAGCTGGTGAAAATATAAGAAAAAAAATGAATGTTTTTTATACTGAAAAAAAAGCATCTAATTATAAAAATGTTCTACGATACCCTCTTCTCTTTTGATTGTTATAACTGAAAAAGTTAACTTCTTCTGTCTTCCAAACGAATTTATATATATTACTGTCCATTCCAATTTATGATACCGATCACAGGAGCCATAAAGAAATAAAAGATCAGCTAATATTTTTAATGTTTATTTTAGAAATCAATCGGCATAATGAATTTCGGATTTGAAATGCCATCATTTCCGACTTCAAAGTTCTCCATGTTCAGGTAGACAGTAACTTGTTGACAAAAGGGTTTAGTTTCCCCAGTAGGCTCTTACAAAGAATTACTGTCTACATTTACCTGATCTAGCTGGGGGTGATGGGAATGAAGCTAAGTTCCCATGAGAGTCTGTAAACTTAAGTTTCGCTTGTGGTTTTAAACTTTGAGGATTTTGTTCTCCAAGTCGGCTCTTTACAAAATAATTACTGCGTACATTTACCTGAGCTGGCTGGGGGCAATGAGAATGAAACTAGCTTGGCACGACAGTCTGTAAACTTAAGTTTGGCTTGTGGTTTTAAAATTTGAGAATTTAGTTCTCCCAGTTGACTCTTACAAAAGAATTACTGCCTACAATTACCTGAGCTGGCCGGGGGACAGCAAGCTAGGTTTGCACGAGAATTGGTAAACTTAATGTAAGTTTGGCTTCTGGTTTTAAAACTTTGAGGTTACTTGAAGTTTTTAACCCATGAGCTATGTTATAGTTATTCAAAATCTAAAGGCAGTGGGTGTTCTTTTTCAAAATTACATTATGTGCCATGTGGTCTGGATACAGCTGACTTTGAGGTTTGGCCAGCCTCACGTTACATTGACTGCCTTCCTGGTTCGTAGTTTAAAACCTCAAGCACTTGTTTTGATTCTGTGTGAACCAATATCAATGTGAGGGGTAGTTGTTTGAAAAATTGAGAATTGGCAATTTTAAACTAAACTACAATTGTCCTGCACGAAGTTGAGAGAGAATGGATCGATTAGGGAATGGAAATCATTTGACCAGAAGCTTACCTCATACTGCACGTCTCCAAATCTGTGTCGTTTGGTCGTATTCGAGGATCGCAGCCATAGCTGAAAATGGAGAGAAAAAAAAGGGGGGGGGGGGAGAGAAAGTGGGTGTGAAACTGTAAGAAAACTGCACCCCATTGTACTCTTATTTGTTTTGGGGAACAAGACAATTTTTAACTTAAAAGGTTGGGGTAAGTCCAAGTTATTTTGTCCCATACATTTTTAACATCAAAGTATTTAGAATAAGCAATGATTCAATGAATTTAAAAGCCACATGAAAGCGTAGATCAGAACAAATAACATTGGAAATGACATTTGTAATGTTACTTTCTGGCTACTTTTCTTTATTCTTGGACAGCACGGGACAGAAATAATGTTCAATGCAATTTGGAAGCACATACTTGTATTGTAAGAACATCCTTTTGAGGACTCCTCAATCCATTCTCACTCTCTCACATGGTGCACCCGCAAGCCTACTGTATAAGAACATGTATGTTAACCCCTGGACTAAGGAAACCGGGTGGTCTCTGTGTTAAGCCTATCATAATGAGAGAATTCAGTAGCCAATGGGTTAAATGAGTCAAACCTGCTATAGTGACCACCTGTCTACAAAGAGCACCTGTCTACAAGGACCACATTTTTTGTTTCCCTTGAAAATGGTTTCTCATTGAAACATGTACTTAAGGAACCTGTCTACAAAGGCCACTTTTTGTGTTTCCCTTGGGCGGTCGCTATAGATAGGTTTGACTGTATTATAAGTTTGATGACAGGAGACAAACTGCTGCAAAGGCCACTGTTTTTAATCAAAATGTTAAATTTCAATTACAATTTTATTGATGTAATTGTTGATGCATGACATAGTAATAAAGCAGTGGACGAAAGTGATTGCTATTGCCAATTTGAGGAAGAACAGGCAAATCATTTAGCGATTATTAAATCCCTCTCAATGATTGATTACTATAGAATTGAGGCAATCGTCCGGATGAGTGACCTTTGCTGACCATAGCTCCTTTGAGATGACCGCTGCTCCCTCAAGATCCAATCGCCTTCAATTTTTCATCTAATATTCCTGCGGGCATAATTTTTCATATCGTTCAGGCTTCAATCATCTCCCGTTTTTCATATCATCTAATATGAGAGCCAGAAGGGCATTAACTCGTAATATTTTACACAGATTTAACACCCTACTGGCTCTCAGGTGAGGATAAATTATTCCAAGAGGTTGAATTTTTCATTTGGTTTGGGTGTTTATGCTATCAATCTTTCCCAGTGCCGAGTGACAACCTTGCATTACTAATTAGGTGTCATTATCAAAGACATGGAGCAGCTTTAGATGATAATCTTCAATTAACTCAGGGACAAATAAATTTCTGCTCGTTATTAATCTAGAACAGACCTTCATATTAAATAGTAAAATACAAATCTCATCAATCAGGATAATGTAATTGCATGATGATTCTTTCATAAAAATGATGATGCAACGTCAATGACAATTTCATGACATCTTCGAAATATGCTTTTCCCCTACCCAGAATAATACCTACATGTAGTCCTCACATTAATGAAAATCAACATTTCTTCTCGTAAACCCATTTACAACTGCACTATCTCTTTCCCTAAAGCTTTAAAACAGGAATCACTCGGTTCCAGTCGGCAACGGTTGAAATGACAATAATCATTGTTACTCTTGCCATTAGATTCATCAAAATACATAAAATTTGTGCACTATCTCCAATTCATAGTGGGCATTTCTATCCTACTACTGTTTTTAAATGGAATAGATTAATTACAAATATTCCAGTATCCTACCATTCAGGACCCTGTTTTCCTCTTGAGTTGAGAGTGGCTAATGTGAATTGATGATGAATTGAGACATGAGTGATGCAACAGGGATTTGAATCCTGAACCATCTGATCCATGATTGAGTGACATAACCAACAGACCACTTCTCTCCTGGGTCGCGAGTGGCAAATGTAATTACATGCCTCACCCCAAAGTCAAAAGTGACCCAGCTGAGATTTGAACCCTGAACCCATCGACCTACAATTCAGTGATGTTTCTACCTGACCACAACTACGAGGAAAGAGTCAGCGATACTTTCATGGTGGAGAAACAGAATCGTAGGCAACGTTTTCAGAGATACACGTTGTAATTCTTTCAAGGGACTAAAAGAGCCTTGAAAGGGGTGGTACGCTTCTAAGAAAACCAAAGAACTCTTATTGAAGCTCACCACCTCTTTTGCAGATATCTTATTCCTTTAAAAGAAATTAAATAATTTAACCATGAAAACTTTACCTTCCAGACCATGCAGAACTACTCTAAAAAATGAGTCAGTGCCATGGGTGTAATTAATTATTAAAGAACTTTCTTGGTGGCGAGGCTGTGTCTCTTAAAATATTCAAGCCTGATAAATGACTTCACCCTCACCCTCACATATATTTCATGTAAATAGAGTGGCTTGAATTTTAAAGTCTCATAAATAATACGGATGCTATTGACTTGCAAGAAGGTCAGAAGTTCTTGTTGAAGTGTACGATCTAACAGCCTTCTGGCTCCAAGCCCATAATATGATGTATAAACTAATTACACGGGAAGGCTTTGGAATTTATCATCTGAAAATGTACACAGCATTTTTAATAGGTGTCTGTTATAACCGTAGGCTACAAAAGGCAAAAGGCAAGTAAATTGCGGTTCACACACAAAGGCACATAGTATGCAAGAATCTTCAGTCAAGTGAAGGAGGCAGACTTAAGAAGAAGAAGAAGGAGGAGGAGGAGGAGGAGGAGGAGGAGGAGGAGGAGGAGGAGGAGGAGGAGGAGGAGGAGGAGGAGGGGGAGGAGGGGGAGGGGGAGGAGGAGGAGGAGGAGGAGGAGGAGGAGGAGGAGGAGGAGGAGGAGGAGGAGGAGGGGGAGGAGGGGGAGGGGGAGGAGGGGAGGAGGGGGAGGGGGAGGAGGGGGAGGGGAGGAGGGAGAGGGGGAGGAGGGGGAGGGGAGGAGGAGGAGGAGGAGGAGGAAAAGAAGAAGAAGAAGAAGAAGAACAAGAAGAAGAAAAAGAAGAAGAAGAGCGGCATGCTGCTCTCAACTCTCAAGAGAGGTAACAATGCTGCATACATGACACGTGCTGTGGGCATTTATTGAAGTTCAAGCATTGATTTTGGTACAGATCAATAAAATGGAATCTCTTAAAAGCGTTTGACCATACTAAATTTAACATGATGAAAATCTGTAAATCTAGCTCTGGTCCTCAGAATGAGCTTTTTCAAATGGATATATATATATATATACCATCTGATGACATAAAATAAAAATCTTGAAAAAGAGAGAAAATAGTACTTTTCTTACCAACTGACTGTCCTCGGATCGTCGTCCATTGACGCTCTGATCCCGTACAATAAACATGATAGCAGTTTGATGGTGAAGTTGAAGAGACGGATTCGTAAACCTATCACAAGGAAGAGAAAGAAAACACATGATAAAGTACAAAATAATAAAAAAAAAAAAAAAAAAAAGGAGAAACTGAATTTCAGAGATTAAAGAAAAATCAAGTTCAGGCCTGCCTTGTCAGGTATCTCTTAGATGTAACAAAATGACAATGAAAATGATGTAATCCAAAAATATATATATATATATATATATATATTATTTTTTAAAATTTTAAATGGGATATAAAGTAGTGTATCAAAGTTGCCCTTGAGTTTAAGAGATCTATGAATGTATCAAACACAACTAAAAAGAATAAAATATTTGATAGAAAAGGGTTTGCAATGGGTATGTAGACCTATCCAAATAAAGAAAAAGAAGAAACAATATCTAGATTTATTACAAAGTAGGAAAAAGCATGATAGTATGTTCGATGGAAAAGAAGGAAAGGCAGGCTTAGATTTCCGGAAGGAAAGACAAAATGAGCATGATTTGTTCACAGTTTATGTAATTATAAACGAAATCTAATCCTGACTATAATCCACAAACAGCCTTCAAAATTCAATGAGTCATTACCCACACTCAATAAAGTACTTCAGGCACCATAGTTTCCATGAAAACAGTCTACTATCGTCTTCTTTTATTCCATGTTTTCAAATCACTTCTTTCCTGAAACACAAACTCCATAACCATTATATCATCCTATGGTTGGATAGTTCAAATTCACTTTCAAGATGTTTTCCTGGTTTCCCATGACTGACTGAATCATATGTTTGAAAAGGTGATATGTGATGTAAACTTAAAATCTCTGGATACAAATTGAGGTAGTTCCTTTTGAGAGCAGCGTTTAAAACTGTATGTACCATATTCTGATTGATCCTGTTTGCATGTGACATTACTTTTAGTAATATCTTCAAGAAGTGCATACACAAACATTTCTTTACATCAAAATAATGTGATGTATGTTCAAAGCAATTTTGTTACTCAAAAGTCATCATGAATTTGGAAAGAGAAAGTAAGGCTGTTAACTTTTGATTTCATGTCATGTAATTGAGCAAAGCTTAAAACAAAAACAGATGCAAAAGCAGAGCAAAGCCATCAAAGCAAAAAAATCACTGAAATAAATGAATTCGCATTATGAATCAAATAAATAAAGAATTATTCAATCTATATCATTTCACACTGTTTCGGGATTGGGTATTTCATCAAGTAATTATGTGAAATAATTTTTTTTACAGACATCCTCAAAACCTTGAGAGATGTTGAGGATATTTCATCATAATCACTGCAAAATATTAATATCTTATCAATGATGCATGTGTTGTCACATTTTGATATTCTCTATTTCATCTTAAACTTACTTGATCGTTGGTTCTTGATGAAGTATAACTGAAGACGTTCCTTGAATGACTTGTCATCTACAAAGAATTCCACCCGTACTCTGAAAAGATACAATATGGATGGACTGGTCAAAGCAAATGATAAATAGGCTTTCATGCATCACAGCATATGACACCAGATGGGCGACACATCATGGTATCATCTATCCGGAGCCAGAATGGTGTTAACTCTGTGTAAAATGATATGAGTTATTACCCTTCTGGCTCAAACAGACTGTATAATAATAAATGATAATATTCCACTTTTATATAGCGCTGAATAACAAATGTCTCTTCAGAGCTATACTATTACCCCGGTCATTGGATTCAACTTTTGACCCCTTCTTGCCATGTTGGAGAATCATGGCAGATAATATAAATCTTCAAATGTGTGTTTTGACTATGTCTTCCCAATACAGAAGCAGCAAAACAATAATTCTTGGAGAATTATATTCCCATCAAAGATATATGATGCTTTCACAATTTGACAACAAAATAATGCATTGCAATTTAGGGTAATTCTGTGGCATTTGTTCTGTATGACATGTTTTTCCCCCACATAGAGGGAGAGAGGGTGGGGGGGGGGGGGGTTTAGAGAAGTGTGATGGGAGAAGGGAATAATACATCCAAGCCATGTATACATTAACAAGATGCATAATTCAAGGTTTTCTTTCTAGCTTTATATCTCACCTCAAATTCTAACTAAGATCTACTCCCTGTACTTCCTTTTCTTTCTCTCACTCTATGATCACACTTTTCACCATCCTCATGTTTTCTCATTTCCATTCCAGCTGTCAGACTAAGCATCAGAGTTTCTAATCCACATATACTCTCCCTTCTCCCATATATTTCTTCATCCAAAACAACGTCTGCTGAATGCCAGAAGGGCACTGACTGTGTGGAATAGTGTATCATGTAACGCCCTCCTGGCTCTGATCAGCAGATCATTCCATTCCACCTGTCAGGTGGGTTTCCCAAGCATTTAAACCAATCTTGCATTAGTGGTAAAAGTCAGAGAGGTAAAAAAGCAGAGACTTCCTCCGTTTTTTAATCTCTGGATAGAGTACCAGAGTTCCCATCACGACCACCGCAAAGACGTTTGAAATGTCAACCGTAGGGAAATTTAATAGCCATGTGCAAAATATGCAACCAAGACAATGACGTATTCCGTTTTCAAATCATGATTTCAAAAAGATATTTGAGATAGGGTGCGGAAATTGCCTTCGAGTCGATAATTTGAAAGCTTTCGCAATATCATTTCCGTACACGCTTTGCTTTGAAAGGCTTAAACTTTGAAAATTGTCTCTATACTTTGCCTCTTTCTCGAGAATTTTTTTTTTTTCTTGGCTGTTATAGGTGATGCACATTAAGATTGTTAAACATATTTGTCATTATACACCCAGGAGAAATTAAATGGCCGAAACATGTTTACCATAGAGTATCTCTTATTTATTCACTCCACAGATCACGATTTATCTCATTTTGATAGAACACTCCTGGATCAAATATCAAACAGCATATTTTTCAAAAAATATAATAGATGTCATTCCTACCCCTCATTAGATGAATCTACTTTTTCACACACACACAAAAGAAGCCAAAACGGCATCCCCTCTCTATCATAGGATGCCTATAATTGCTATTCTATAGAGTGATGCATGCCCGATGTACATTGATAGATAGAGCGCTCGTAAATCATTGCAGTCTAATATATTCATAGAAATTGTGCAAAGATAATTGCCAAATTTCCCATGTGTTTCTGGTACAATCTGGGGGGACAAGGATTAGTATTCATGAAAGAGAGAGCAACCCATGCCAACAATAATAGGTTTCATACATGCTAAACAAAAAAGAAATTGTAAGAAATGAAATTATTTAATTACCCCTTTTCAAAAGGTGTGGGGGGGGGGCAGGGGGCAACTACACGCTGGACTGAATGATAATTCTGTCACCATATGATCAAATTTTGGTCATGTGAACAGGCTGCATTATCTACAATTCCTTGACAGATTAATTTCTGTAAAACGCTTTTAACAAATAACTGCACATAATTTGAAATATCCTGCATTTTGATATTGCAAAAATGTGGTCTGAAATGTAGTTTTAGTTTATATATTAAAGGTAAAGACCAGTTATGGTCATGCGATTGAATTGTGAAAGAAACGTTGTGGAATCGATCAGAAAAGGTTGATCATCTAGCATCTAGCATCTGCAAGGTTCTGGAATCATCAAAATGATAAGAAATTTGGCCCATTCTTCGTAAAGTTACAAGCACTATACACAGAAAGATGTATATTAGACTACCCTATATCTCTCACAGGACCATGAGAGAAACAAATTTACCAAATATATGAATTAGTAGGCGGTTTCCCGGCAAATTTGTTATCATCATGTATTAGTCAAAACATATTCTTTCACATGATTGGTAATGAGAGCTTCCATTTCATTTTTTGAAATTGGGGCGTTACCAATACTGGTCTTTACCTTTAAGTGTGGAAATGGATCATTATGAGATACATATCCAAGTCAATGGGCTAATCCCATGTTTGAATGTTGCTTATTGTTTGTGCCAACTGAAATATGTAGCAAATAGAAATAAAATTGCAAACATGTATTTAAACGTTTTAAACCAGTTTTAAAAAAGTAATCTAGCAAAGTGGAGTTTCTCAAAGAAACAGGAATGAAAAGGAGCATATTCTCCCATGCAATCTACATCACTTTTGCCCTCACCATGAACAACTTTGTCACCCTTTCCTATATCAGAAACAGAACTGTACGGTCAATCATTGCGTCCCCTTCTTCTGTTTACAATGTTGCTAATCAGTGCAAACTAGATTGATGACTTGGATCAGTAAACCCTTTGCCTAACAGGGACAGGGTGGTTCCAGTATCAAACCAGCAGGAAATGAGAGGATGCAGCAGTTGATGGGTTAAACAAATAAAGAGAAAGGATTGCAGGGCATTGATGAAGACAGATAGAAGGGGTCCAGGCCAGATACAGCCGCAAAACAACCGCAATCCATCACTATTTGCCTGCAAGATTTTAAAACAAAGGCTATATCACAAAGCGGACAGTTCTGGATCACAGAACCAAAAGGGATTGTTTTTAAAGGGATCCGGTAACTTTGTCTCAGATTCTGAAACAAAATCCGGGATTTAGCTCATGCTGCTATGATAATTATAAACCTTTATGTCAGTCAGGAACTCCATGACTTTTACAAGCCGATCGCCTGTCTGATTATCAAGATATTTATGATTGAAATTACAAATTTTGACAACCGTTCGCCGGACGGTTTTCATAACACTACAGTCTATTGGGGAAAACGAGTATGGTAAAACCGGTCACTCAAAGATTTTTACTTTTTTGAGGCACTTCTTGATCATTTTGAAGCGCGATTTTTTTAGGGCTTCAATATTACACCATATCACAGACACTGATAACACGTAGGGCCGTGTATCTCAGATTTAACACTGTTAAACGATCCCTTTAAACAATCTACCAAAGTAATGGGGAAAGAGAGTTAACCTTTCCACTCAAATATCTATAAGGTGTGGCATGTATCGCTTATATCTCTCTCTTTCTTTATTGCAACTTGGCTCAGTTTCACTTTGTCGTTTTTTTTTAAATTATCTTTTCAGATAAATGGAGTTCTTCTTGTAAACCATTGCCTATGTAAGTTGGCTGAGGGCTGTAGGAAACCTATGGGGAATTAGAGTATTCAGTGGGTTAAAGTTCTGAGAAAAAAAAATCACTATCAGTCTTTAAAAACTACCATCAACTGTATGAGAAGGTAGCAAGGCTTGATCAAACAAATACATTTATGATGCCCTAAAGTCTTTTTCTTGCAAATCAGAATATCCAGGCTCGTAATTATTTTTCCCAGCTCAAGATGACACTTAGCCTTCCCTTTGAGATTGTTTTTTCCACAATTTCCATTATGTATTAATGGAAGGATTTCCCTGGAGACCTTCAAAATTCTTTTTATTGGTTTCAACTGTGAAGACATCATTGTAATCAGTTTTGTAGGCATGCATGGGGTCGAAAAAAAGAGAAAAAAGAAGCTTGATGACTATCCATACAAAGAATCTGTGTCTCAGTCTGGCTGATTGATTAGGGGAAATGGTTTGGCAACTTCTTCTTCAAGCACATATTTACTAACTCATGATACTAATAAAAGTTATAAGCCTTGGTAACCAAAAGAAGCCTTCATCAGTATTAATACTGTTCTCCCCGAGAGCCCTGCACTAATTTATAATATTACTCATAAGTTTAGCGGTGACTTATCAATCTAACTACTTTCTCTCATTTACACTCCGGAATACCTAATGGCGTGGGAGTGATCAGATCTATACATTCTTCAAATCCAATTTTTTTTGGTCAAATTAGGGCTCACCAGCCTAGAATTACCTTCCGAATTTGAAGGTACAATATCTTTCCAGCATAGACCACAGTCTTTGATGCTCTAATCACAAAGCATAGAGGTGTCGCCTGGAAACTTTCAAATTCAAACCCATTACATGTTTAGCACTTGGGGGTAAACCACACATATTATGGAGGGTTGAGAATTAATATATCCTCAAGGAGCTACCATCTAATCATAATGAATTAATAGAAAAAGGTGATGTTGTCTGATGCTTTTCTCTTAAGCCTACATGTATATGCTTCCCTGACTAAATTTTCCAGGTACTCATTAATCTAACCACTTTCCCCTAATTTCACTCATGTACAGAGAAATTGAGTAAGAAAATGTACTACTAAGAAGAGGAGTCAAGAGCAGGGGAATTAGACAGCGGTGGCTGAAGAGAAGAGTTAAAGAAAGTGAAGAGCCAATTAAGAAGCCTTTCCAGTCTTCCCATATAGGACAGTATTAACATCAGCTTTGCCATTGACTCTTACCGGTATTTGCTATATATCAAAACACAAGACAGAAGAAACACAACACAGGGGAGATGTAGATTATATACCCCTTAGTAAGAGTGACAAAATTCAGTTGAGGGGGCACACTGTTTGTTCCATTAGTGGACCAAAGTGGTTGAAGAGTCATGGTGGAGTGAATTCTGTCCCGGTGGAGGTTTTACTCTTTTTGATACAAAAAAATAATTTGACAGCATTAAGAAGATTCTCTTTCAACTCAAGAGAAGACTTGAGCAAGGAGGAGACTTGAATATCCTGAAATAAAAATTCTCTTGAGATTTCCACAAATTCAACCGTGATGCGTAGAAATTCAGCTCATGGATGTTGACGAAAAGATCTGTGAGCTCTATTTTAGTGTAAGGCAGGAGTGGGATGAATAGCACAGCACTATGAGAGCAGTGATTGAAACAAAATGTTGCATTCGGAACATTCTCAACCTAGTCAAGAATTGAGCAGAAAAAATAAGACTGATATGTCCTGGCCTACACCTATGTCTCTAGCTTTTGTCTAAACTGAACTGTGATACCTCAAAATTCAGTTCACCGATATATTTGGGTAGGAACCATCTGCACTTTTAGTAGGGGGAAACCCCAGTATAGTGGTCCACCTGCACACCCCAATTAGGCTGAGTATATACGGCATCTGCAAGAGTCCTCAGTATTGAAGGAGGCAGATTATCTTGAAGAAGAAGATGCAAGAGCTTCATTTCAGTTTCAGGAGGAGGATCTATCACTAACAGAGTAGCTGTGATTGAATAAGACTGAATGTCCTGGATGACACTTATCTTTCAAGCCTTCCTCCAAATTTAAATTAGAGGCCTCAAAATTCAGCACACGAACATAGTTGGGGGTAAGATTTGTGAGCTTTATTTCAGCATCAGGAGTGTGATATTCAGTGCTTAGGGGAAGTAGCTGAGATTGCTTGCATGAAACGAGGCTTCCGCTCGCTGAGCCGTTTGGCCGGATATTACATTAGAATGCATGGAGAAGCACAAACGGTTGTTATGTGATGATCACACTCGATTGCTCCAATATATCAGGGGAGTGTTTCACAAAGACTAAGATCGACTTTCTGAAGTTGGACTTAAGTATGGCAGGTCGTTCATGCCACTGTTTGCTCTCACCGTTATGATTTTTAGATAATTATTTTTTCCTTCTATAATGAACTATAACAAAATGTAAATTCTGTAGATTTGTGACCATGATTTGTATGTCCCTTGAGAGACTAATGCCAGTAAATGGTGAGAGAAAACAGTGGCATGAAAGGCCTGCCATAGGTAGGTCCAACTTAAAGTCAATCTTAGTCTTTGTGAGACACTCCCATTGGAGCAATCGAGTGTGATCATCACATAACAACCGTTTGTAAGAATACTGCAAAATTTTGCATTTCCATGTGCATTGCACATGTGACAAAAGCTCACTTTGTTAGTTCAATTTGGCAACCAGAGTGGGCAAAAAAGTTAATGAATCAAGAAAGGTCGACTCATTGACTGATCATCTACTTGAGGATTGGCTGACATAGCATCAACGTCACATTACAAATGGATTCAATTAATCTTAGCTGTGTACTAATTGTGGTCTTGTGTATGTACATGTACAAACATTTACATCTGTTTAATTATGCATTGTAACATTTTTGGTGACAAAAGTCCACAAAAGCGGTCTACCAAATGTTCCATTAACCAACAAAGGCAGGCATTGAGTTAATGAAGAACGCGAGCAAGCAGTGACCCATGTGATCAATGACTCATTTTTCTTGAGTGTGAAGTAGACATAGATTCACATTGAAGTGAGCTGAAGTGCGCTTGTAGGTGTAAGAAATCATTACCGGGTGCGTGTGTGCTTGAACTACATCCAGGTGCATAGTATACCCCATTCATATCTAAAAGATAAGGTTTGATGTTAAAATTAAACTTCTGTCATTGAACATGGTGGTGGTTATTTTACCTGACTGCTAAGAAAGCATAAATGCTTGTAAGTAAGCAACTAGACGGCCAACGGCTTTATAGGTCCTCTCGAAGAGACCTGGTAATGAGGATTAATGCCTTACCAAAGGGCACTAGCACATCGACTTGGTTTCGAACCCGGGTCACCGGATCACGGGACCACTGCTCTACCGTCTGAGCTATCGCGCCTTCTCATTGGAAACAAGTTCCTAGATTTTTTACATTAAAACGATAACATTTATTGTTATGTGTAAAATGTTGCAACCAGAAATAACCTCATTGATTATTATTGTGTGAAAGATGAAATGTATTGCTCAAAATAAGATGCTCTGGAATAATCAATACACTGATAAGAGTTATTGTATGATGCAAAATGCTGTCACAACTGCATAGATTTTTGACATTCAAAGGATGAAATTTATTGGTCCGTGTAAGATGCTCTAAATATAGACAAACTCAATTGATTTTTAACACGTGAGAGATAAGATTTATTGCTCCAAGTAACATGCTATTAGGATAAACAACCTACAAGAGATAAGATTTATTAGTGGTTGTAAAGTGATGTCACTGCAAACAACTCCATAAATTTATGGCACTAAAAATATGTGATGCAGTGGTCATATGAAGAACAACCCATCATTTTTCACAAATATTATACTCTCAATTTAAAAAAACTATAAAAACCTGTGACATTAGGGAAAAGTTAGAATATTTCCACACAAAAACCCTCTCATCTCTTTGACAGCATTTGGAGAAACAATAAAAAGAAAGCATTCAGCTACAAACCGTATGTACTTGAGGCATATCCTTTTAAAATCTCATGTTTAAAGATTCTTGGTGTCTCCTTAACTCATATACTTACAAAAACAAGAACTGTTTTGACAATAACGCAGATTGCACAAAGCTAAGCCGACTGTATGGTTTGGCCCCGCAGCATAGCAAAAATGCATTAAGAAGATATCGCTCATCATTTTCCCAATGACAGTTTCTGCACTGAATTATACAAACATGAACTGTTTGCACAATAGACCATAGCTATAGTTAGCTGACAGTATATGATTTGGCCTCTATGCAAATCAAAGACGTATTAAGATCCAGTTTATATGGAACATCATTTTCAAATGATAGTTTTCGGGCCAAAATGCCAAGAAGCATTGATTGTACGGTTAGGGGTTTTGAGAGAGATTGAAGCTTGCATGCTAATATATGAAGATGAATTGTTCAGACAGAGACAAATAGCACTGCTTTGCTGATGGTAAAGTTTGGCCTCAAAGCCATAGGATAAATACATAAGATGCAGTTCACCATTTTCCAAATGACGGTTTCTGAGCTAAAATAGTGAAAAAGCATTTGTAAGGTTCGACAATCTGACAGACTTTGCATCTCACCTACCAATATAAACATGAACTTATTAGTGGCGCGGTGCTATGCTGAGGTGACGATACAGTATGGACCCTACCCCTAAGGCATAGGAAAACTGCATAAAGTGATGTCTGTCGTGACTCAATGGAATTATAGAAATGGTTACATGTTCAATTAAAATTCATTCCAACATGAATATGCCTGGTATCAAACTGTACAGGTTAAAGATTAAATTGAGTACTGGCACTGCAATGGCATTCAAGTTTCAAGTTTCAAGTTTCAAGTTTATTTATCTTTCTTTCATAACACACATTATAAATATGACATGAATATAAAGGAGTGAACAGAATATGGCGTTACAATAGAAAGATGAGGTGACCTTGGTTGAAAGCAAGGCTTGTGGATTTAAGGTCCCTCATGAGTAGTTTAAGAGTATGTCCTAAAAGAACAAACTTGTCAAATAAAAAATAAAAAAAATCGTACATTTAAATGCTTACAAAACTAAACTAACTAAACAACTGAGAAAATATTAAACATAAATAAGTACAATAAAATCTACTGACTACTAAATAATGGCTATAAACAACAGGAACAGGAATATACTACGAGCAACAGGACTGAAACACAGACAAAAACTAAACAAGACAGACAGATGAATAGATGTGAGAAACGCAGAGCTGCCAACCTCCAGAACAGAAAATCAGTAATCACAAGGCTCAAAATCAGTAATTTGGGGTATAAATCAGTAATTTCTTATGCGGCGCTATGAATCTAAAAAAACGGCACGCCAACACTGTGCGGACGCATGATTATCTGAAATTTTTGGTGATTTTACTCACACAAAGATGTTGAATATTGAATTTCAGGTCATCACAACACAGTTTATCATGAAAAATGGCTTCTATTCGCAGCACTCGCTACGATAAATTATATTTAATATATTTAAAAAAAATTAAATTAAAAAAAAAAAAAAAAAAAAAAAAAAAAAAAAAAAAAAAAAATCATTTTTTTTTTTTTTAATCCGTAATTTGAGACAACATTTCGTAATGGTCGTTAATTTCTGTACCAATTACGGGAAATCCGTACTAGTTGGCAGCTCTGGAAACGGGAGTAGAATAATGCTGACCTATATAGCAAATAGTTTTCTTAAATATTGATCACAACTATAAATCTAGACGATATCGACTCAAATACAGTAACTTCAGTTTGCGCTTAAATACATAAATACTGACCGATTGCGCTATTCTTGGTTCAAGGGAATTCCAAAACCTAGGTCCAGTGGACCCCAAAGTAGTAAGGGCAAATTGCGTTCTAACAAGAGGTAAGTGATATGCTTGCGCCTGTCGTGTGGAATAACTATGAACTTGGTTATTTTTCTTAAATATTCCAGCCAAGGCTACTGGCAGTAGACCTGCATTCAATTCATACATTAGAGCTCCTAGTTGTACATGATAAATATCTTCAACTTTCAAAACACCACTATTAAAAAAAAGAACATCTGTATGCGCAAGATAGTGAGTATTACAAACAATTTGTATTACTCTTTTCTGTACCAGTAGTAATTTATCCATTTGAGATTTGAATGAGTTGCCCCAAGCTAGCACACCATAGTGCAAATATGGCAAAATCAAAGTTGCGTACAACATATGTAAAATATTCAGTGGGAACACAGATTTCAATTTATAAATTACACCAGTATTTCTTGACAATAATTTACAAAGTTTACTAATATGGTACTTCCAATTTAAATGTTCATCAATATGCAAGCCAAGAAATTTAAATGTACCGTAGATACCCTTTCAATCTCAACACCATTAAACATTACATTGCCAGGCAATATACTCAGGGAATTACTAAAGAGCATATAATTAGTTTTTTTTAAGATTTAAAGACAACTTGTTTGCTTGAATCCATAAAGTCGCATTAGTCAACTCGGAGTTTACAGTCTGCAAAAGAGTTTGTGGATTTCTGTGAGAGAAAAATACACTCGAGTCATCTGCAAATAAAATGAATGATAACATCTTTGCGGAAAGTTGAAAATCGTTAATATACACAATAAACAAAAGCGGGCCTAGAAGGGATCCCTGTGGGACCCCACAAGTGACGTCCCGCATATCTGAATCAATTCCATTTAAAGAAACAAACTGTTTCCTATTTGTTAAGTAGCTTCTAAACCAATCTAGTGCTATTGTGAAAAGAAATAGTCAGGAAGCAATCTACTGTGGTTTTAAACTGATTTTGACTAAATATTGCTGAAAATAACATGCACTGAACACAATTGTGTACATGCGACTACACACAAAGGTGGCATGAAATTTGGGTAAAACTTTCCAGTTATTTCTCATAATATTTTGATTATGAGAGCATTCAATAAACAATCATTATAGATGACATGAATTCTATGATGATATTCTTTTAAACTGATATGAAACAAATGAGAAAGCTCATGAATTATTTTTTCATTGCTTCCCAAACTCAACTCTCTCTGTTTAACAGACGGTCACGAGCCAAAACGTCAAGAAGCATTTGTGTGGTTCTTGGGGCCTACACAAGTCACATCTCATGAACCAATATAAACACGCACTTGTTTATACTGCGCCACAAAGCTTGGCTTGGCTTTCCTCCTTCCCAGGCACTCAAGTCACCCTGTGATGATTCTCAGTTCAGTGATGATAAATGGGGATCTGACATTCGCTTCGGTGGCGGCAATGGCTCTAGACTTTATTGGGTCAGAGATATAGGATTGAGGTTAAACTTGCAATACAATTTTAGATTAGGTATAAGGTTAGGGTTGAAATAATATTTTAGGTGAGGATTAGGGTTAGGGTAAGGGTTGCAGTAAGACGTTAAGATTAGATCAAGGGTTAGCGTAAGGGTTGCAATAAGATGTTAGATTAGGCTTAGCTTTGGGTTAGGGATAGGTCGAGTGTCTGGCCCAGGTTTGAAGTTATGAACTGAATAATGCAGGGAATTTACCACAGAGTGATTGTCAGTGGAGCATGTATCGTAAAACCCATTTTACGAGTCCATCTGACTCTAATGTCATGTCAAAGTGGACAGCAAGGCTATAATTTGTATTCCTAAGACAAGCAGGACCCTACTTCAAGCATTGGCTAGCCTAATGGCTATAAATACTAACAAACATTTCTAGAGCATTTAACATAGTGTTAACGACCTTGTGTCTCCAAACAAACTATTCATCATCAAAGAGAAAAGCTAAGAGAGAGATGAAGAAAAGAATGATAATGGACAGTAAGCAGGGACAAACTATGATTTATGTTTGCTGGAGATAATTTGGATGATTTCAGATCTTCTATAAATAGCAGTTGTTAAGAGCCAGTAAAGCATCATGTCATTACACAGGATATGAGTTAATGTCTTTCAAGCTCTTTACAGATTAACAGTATATCTCACATAGGAACAAGCAGATAAAAGAAACTAAACACTTTTGGATCATCATAAGCAGGATAGAATTTTGATATATTAAGATTTTCTTTAAAACACATTTGGTATTGATTATGCATTACAAAATATTATTAGTTAATACCTTCTGGTTCTCAGCAGAATACTGTTCATGTTCAAAGAAAAACAAAACATAGGAGAGAAAAAAAAGAGAGAGAGGGGGAGAGAGGGGGAGAGAGGGGGAGAGAGAGGGAGAGAGAGGGAGAGAGAGAGAGAGAGAAAGGGAGAGAGAGAGAGAAAGGGAGAGAGGGAGAGAGAGAGAGAGAGAGAGAGAGGGGGGGGGGGTGAGAGAGGGGATCACAGATGAAAGAAAGCACATCAATATAATAATAAGCAAATCAGAAGTTTGATGTTTTCAGATCTTCTTTAGATAGTGAAGCCAGATGGCCATTAAAGAAGTGTCATTACAGAATGTGATTTATGTCCTTCTTGCTCTCAGCAGAATACATTTCACTGTCAAGCAGAAGGAGAGAAGGAGAGTAGGAGAGAAGGAGAGGGAGAGAGGGAGAGAGGGAGAGAGACAGAGTCAGAGACAGAGACAGAGAGACACAGGGAGAGAGAGAGAGTATGAGAGAGAGCCCTTCATAAAAGAAAGTAAGCAAAGCAAGAAATTATACTTTGTGTCTGGTAAATAGAAAGCATATATTGGGTTTGTTCACATCTTCTCTAGATAGTGAATATTGAGAGCCAGAAGGTCGTTAACCCTGCTTACAAAATGTCACTTAATGCCCTTCTGGCTCTTTAAACAAATGATATCAATTATCAACATGAAACCAACAGAGGAAGAGAGGTCAGGATGAAGAAGAATAAAAGCTAGAAAAGAATAGGTGTTTCCAATAAACAGAAAGTAACTTAATGTTTTTATATCTGCTTTAGATAGTCCTGTATAACAGATTGAGAGTCAATGCCCTTCTGGCTCTCAGCAAATTACTTAGTCGAGAGTGAGAGTGAGAGTGAGAGAAGGAGACAGAGAGAGAGAGAGAGAGAGAGAGAGATAGAGATAGAGAGACAGAGACAGAGACAGAGACAGGGATAGAGAGACAGAGAGATAGCGAGACAGACACAGAGATAGAGAGACAGAGATAGAGATAGAGAGACAGAGACAGGGATAGAGAGAAAGAGACAGGGATAGAGAGACAGAGAGATAGCGAGACAGATACAGAGATAGAGAGACAGAGACAGAGAGAGACAGACAGACAAAGATAGAGACAGACAGACAAAGATAGAGACAGACAGAAAGAGAGAGACATAGAGAGAGAGAAAGAGAGACAGACAGACAGACAGAGATCTTGACGGATGAAGATGAAAATATGAAGAAAATGATTTGTTTCAAAACAAAGTAGGAATGGATTTGGAATGTTTCAGATCTTCTTCTGCGCTGCATTACAGAATATGATGTAATGCCTTTAAGGCTCTCAGTAGACAATAGATTTCTATACCATAAACATAATATCTGTCAGCAACCACTTCTAATGTTTAAACAAAATGTTTGAAATAGTAAGTTCATGAACTAACTATTGAGAACCTAAACTTTTGTTTCTGTTTGTATAACACATATTAGTTTATGTAAGTGAAAGAATGAATAATTTAAAGTTTCCTTGAAATCTATTTCCTTGTGAATAATAAATGCTATGAGCAATGGCTAGGCTGAAGTTCATTAATTCAGTGTCACACCAACGAACTGACTCCACACCAAATCTAGACCAACCAATTTATGCTATTCATGTTAATGTAATTGTTCGTTCCATCTGTCGCAGGTCTGGTGTCGATTCATTGATGTGACCGAGATATCTATTATAGATCTCTGAATTACATGAGTAGATATATTGGCACAATATGCAACCCACATGGGATTGAAAAATAACTTATTTATATGTGTATGTTGGTTGTATTTCAACACAGACTGTTCCGATATATATTATTGACACCTGAACATGATTTATTCAGCTTCGCAGGGAGAGGTAGGCAGGGAGAGGTACGGATGCATTCACAGAGCGGCTACATGCTATAAATTGTTTCTTGGCTGGAATTAGGCCCTCGTGAGCAATTCTGATTGAAATTTTGTTTTCTTGTTTAATCCAGGGTGGAAAAACTGTAATTTACAGACTTGTTTTCAAGATTGAACAATCTAATCTACTTGTGAACGTATCAATAATTCTGCACCCATGAATAGCTCATCAAAATAGAGAAAAAGTGATGTCAAGTGAGTTATCTAGAAAGTTATGAGTTACAAAATTTTACTTTTGTTAAAAGATATACATCGAGGGACTTCTTGTGTGACTTATAGTCTTCACTTGGTAAATGTACGTAGAATTATTGGTTTGAAACAAACATAATAAAAATGAAAAATAGCAAGCAATGAATCCTGAGGGTCGTGAAAGAGCTATGATTTTTCACACTCCCTTTCATCTGCTTAAAGAAATAAAACTATGATTGCTTCTGCCACAGTCACAGTCATAAATCATATCCCTTAATTACATCGATGGTAGAAGAGCCCTTGATTTGTCAAGTGCAACCCTCACCAATGAAATAGAATATACTTCAAGTGCTCCAGCTCAATTTGTGGTTGATAAGAGACAGCTTTTGCCCAGTTCATCAAGTCGTAAATTATTTTTATGAGCTCATTAGGTAATGGCAATGATTTGGAGAAAAATATAAACAAATTTTGAAAAATAACAGATATTGTAGATTAGGATCAAGTAAAAAAATATTTCCCAAAGTCATAAATTATGTTTACTAGTTCATTACTGTATTTCATATGTATGTTAGAAATAGAGATAGAAGCTTCATTTGATCCAACAAGAAACGCATGTGTTGAGTGCCAGAGGTTTTTGTTTTATTCCATTTTAAAAGAAGTGAGTTATGGCGTCTGCTTCTTAGCAGACAAAGCCTTGATGTGATTATTTAATGTGACAGTGATTATTTAATGTGACAGTGATTATTTAAAGTGAGGGTGATTATTTAATGTGACAGTGATTATTTAATGTGACAGTGATTATTTAAAGTGAGGGTGATTATTTAATGTGACAGTGATTATTTAATGTGACAGTGATTATTTAAAGTGAGGGTGATTATTTAATGTGAGAGTGATTATTTAAAGTGAGGGTGATTATTTAATGTGACAGTGATCATTTAATGTGAGAGTGATTATTTAAAGTGAGGGTGATTATTTAATGTGAGAGTGATTATTTAATGTGAGAGTGATTATTTAAAGTGAGGGTGATTATTTAATGTGAGAGTGATTATTTAAAGTGAGGGTGATTATTTAATGTGAGAGTGATTATTTAATGTGAGAGTGATTATTTAAAGTGAGGGTGATTATTTAATGTGAGAGTGATTATTTAAAGTGAGGGTGATTATTTAATGTGAGAGTGATTATTTAAAGTGAGGGTGATTAGTTAATGTGAGAGTGATTATTTAAAGTGAGGGTGATTATTTAATGTGAGAGTGATTATTTAAAGTGAGGGTGATTATTTAATGTGAGAGTGATTATTTAAAGTGAGGGTGATTATTTAATGTGAGAGTGATTATTTAATGTGACAGTTATTATTTAATGTGACAGTTATTATTTAATGTGACAGTGATTATTTAAAGTGAGGGTGATTATTTAATGTGAGAGTGATTATTTAAAGTGAGGGTGATTATTTAATGTGAGAGTGATTATTTAATGTGAGAGTGATTATTTAAAGTGAGGGTGATTATTTAATGTGAGAGTGATTATTTAAAGTGAGGGTGATTATTTAATGTGAGAGTGATTATTTAAAGTGAGGGTGATTATTTAATGTGAGAGTGATTATTTAAAGTGAGGGTGATTATTTAATGTGAGAGTGATTATTTAAAGTGAGGGTGATTATTTAATGTGAGAGTGATTATTTAAAGTGAGGGTGATTATTTAATGTGAGAGTGATTATTTAATGTGACAGTTATTATTTAATGTGACAGTTATTATTTAAAGTGAGGGTGATTATTTAATGTGACAGTTATTATTTAATGTGACAGTTATTATTTAATGTGAGAGTGATTATTTAATGTGAGAGTGATTATTTAAAGTGAGAGTGATTATTTAAAGTGAGGGTGATTATTTAATGTGAGAGTGATTATTTAATGTGACAGTTATTATTTAATGTGACAGTTATTATTTAATGTGACAGTTATTATTTAATGTGAGAGTGATTATTTAATGTGACAGTGATTATTTAAAGTGAGAGTGATTATATAAAGTGAGGGTGATTATTTAATGTGAGAGTGATTATTTAATGTGACAGTTATTATTTAATGTGACAGTTATTATTTAATGTGACAGTTATTATTTAATGTGACAGTAATAAATGTTGATCGGACTCAAACTCTCCAAATTGAGTTTCAATCTCATCCAGTGCATAGAAAACTTTCTTTTGGTTTGCTGAACCGGTGATAATTAAAAACCCAACATGAATGCAGCCTTTGTTATCACTATCGAAAGCCCTTTAGAAGCGATAAAACATAATGTGATATGCAGTATATGAGAGCTGAATCATTTGACTACGCATAGTTTTGCATGCTTATGGAACCTCACACAAATTTGAGGTTTCCGTCGCAGGAGCAATAACCGCCTGTTTAATTAAGTGTCAATTGCCCAGCCTCCTAATTATAGATGACGGTTATTGTTAGAGCAGAGAGCTACATGTTGAGTTTTCTGCCTGCTCGTGACTTAAAGGAGAGGGTTAGAATTCAATATCAAATGAGTCAACATGCTAATTAGAGTAATCAAACATATTTCAAAGGACTGAAAAACATTGGCAAAGAGGCTTGATAAATTAAAAGTATTTTGAGTCAAAATACTAATTAGAATAATGGAGAATTTTTTCAAAGGGCTGCAAAAACATTGGCAAATGCATGAAGAGAACAAAACATGCATCTACCATACATCATTTCGTCTCCTACCTTATATTGAAAGTAAACTGGCAGTAGAGGTGTTATGGTAAAGAATTAAAAAATCAACTGTAAAAAATTACATTACCCTATTGTATATTACACACAAATCATGTTAGAATCACACAAAACATCCTAAAAATGTTCACACATTAAAATAATGGACAGGGCTATTGAAATTGCTTAACACTGATCCCTACTTGTTGGACCAAAACAAAAAGAGTGCTGTTACAAGTTATACTCACGAGGGTTCTGATCGCCTTGGACTCTGCGAGTAGCTCGCTATCTTGCTATACCTTGCTTTGTCACTGGAAGCCATGTTTTATTTCAGAGTGGCCTTCACTAATCCACACACTGGCATGAAGATATGTTTATAAGGGTATATTCCTCTATATTCCTCTTATACCCTGGCTCTTATTAGAGGTTCAATGGAAAGGTAGTCGGATCAACATCACATCGATCATTCTCCTGCAAAATATTTTCCCAATGAACGCTACTCTGTATCTAATAAAACATGTGTTGTCTGTACATGTATATCGCTCGATCAGCATATGAAATTCAATACAGGCTTTCTCCAGTATAAATCCTGCTGCATATGTTGTTTGGTGATTATAGTCTTTTTAAAATCAACAACGTTGTTATTTTTGCTCTAATTGGAGGCTCGATGAAAGGAGGTTTGATCAACATTGATCCCTCTCTCACAAATTGTTTTCTCACGAGTGAAATGCAGTCTCTCCTAAATCATAGAATAGGGTTTGCACTTTATGAGCATGTGTAAGGCAATATAGATTTTCTCTAATATAAAATCTGCTGCAAATGTTGATCAATGATTAAAATCTATATAAAATTGAAAAGTTTATCACAGCAAGCAGTATCTCCTCGCTAGAATTGGCAATATTATGTGAATGCTGTATTAAATATGATACAAAGAAATGTATATGCAGCTGAATCACAGTGTAGTGTATTCAGCTTGAAATCACAGAAAAGTATCTCTTTACAGAGTGGCAATTCATTGGCTACCTAATTGCTGTGTACACAATCTGAACGCAGTTGACACAATTCATCACGAGGACTGACGTCTGTGATGAATGGAAGTTCAGCCAAATGCCTTTACAATCTTTCCCAAGCACAGCAAACCAAAATATTCCAATAATCACGAGATGATTTGCATAAATGAAGCTTTATATCCTTTATTCATTCATCCATATGCTGACCTCGCCATTCAACTTCTCACGCTGTGAAACAGAATTCTCTGAAACAATAAATAACATCATAGTCAAAGGGCTCACTACTGAGGCATATCAGTGACAGAAAATTGCCACATTATTGGCAGAATGATTATGCACAACACGATCAGCTGTGACTACCTGCAGCCCAAGTTTAAAACAAAAATCCAGCTTGAAGTTTTCTCTCTCTGAATACATGCATGTCCACTTCAATACCTCTTCTATTCCTCATGCGTTAGGAAAGCAATCCGTTGAGGCGTCGGTCCAGAAGCTATAGCTCCAAACGAACATTTGATTCAAAATGGTAGCAAGGTTCATTGGTATGAGCAGCTGGATTTCAATCATAGTACAGTGTAAATTGTCTATAAAGGCCACCCAAGGAAACAGGAAAACTGGCCACTGTAGAGATGAAGCCTTTCCAGACAGGTTCTACAACACAGGATTCTTCCTACAGGGCGACAATATAGGTGGCCACTATAGACAGGTGGCCTTTATGAACAGGTGGCAGCTAAGACAGGTTGATAATGCCGTAATCACAGAAGACTGGGCTTCTAATGCTGTACATCTGATCGAGGTTTGCCGTGCAATCCTCTGGCGCTTGTCATGTCATGATCTGTTTCAATGCCCCACATCTCTAAAGACATCTACATGTATGAAACAAGCTTGCATTCAGCTCACTGTAGTTTATGATAATAATAATAATAATATTCTGGGTTTATATATACCGGTAGCACTTAATACTATCTCGATGCATTCACTTTAGTTAAAAGCATCCACAGCCAGACGCAGCGAGGTCAGCTCAAAACAAAGAACAAGAGTGTCATAAAGATGCCTGTAAAACCCAATAGTTCATCTCAAATTCAAGATCATGGCAACCCTCATAAATAAGTTAAACGACAGCTCACAAATTTCCCAAATGCCTGTTAAATCGGATGTTTTGCTCAAATTGAGGAAATTGATATGCCTCATAAACAAGCCTAATACCAGTAGAATATGAGGTTCAGCTAAAAATACAGATGCGAAGCTCATAAACAAGCAATAAGCCTGAAAGTCAGAGTGTAAATCCTGCAGAATTCATTTGAAAACATGGATCATTGAACAGCAGTCAATAATCAGTTGTTTATATCCACATCCATACATCAGAAATGTTATTCATGGCACAATATGTTATCCGACAGTGGGATACATATATAGATGATAATAGAACGTTGAATAGCCACTGCTGAGGTCATCGGCTTGAGGTTTGGAATGTCCTCGGTCATATCACTGTGATAAGTAGCAACAGAGCACATGCTCGATGACAGCAGCCATGTTATGAACCGAGACCCAATCGTTCTCTCTGAACGTTGTGATAAGTAGTAACCCAACACATGCTAGGTCGTAGCAACTTGCAATATTATCAATCAAGAGCATAACACTCTTCTTGGAGAGCCTACTAAGTAGCCAAATGTCCTGAGAAGCATGAGTGCTTCTACACCGTGCAGTGGACGTCGTTATAAATTGAGGGCACGCTGGGAGACGTCGTGCTGTGAACTGCGCAAGGGCAAGTGTGTAGGGGCGTGTGTGTGTGTGTGTGCTTGAGAGAGAGAAAGAGAAAGAGAAAGAGAGAGAGAGAGAGAGAGAGAAGGAGGTGGGGGAGAAGAATGAAAGAGAGAGAAATAGTGAGAGAGAGAGAGAGAGAGAGAGAGAAGGGTGAGATGTGAGTGAGATATAGAGGGAAGGAGAGATCAAGGTATGGGAGACCATGTGTGAGAGAGGATAGAGGGTAAAGGTGGGACAAGAGAGGAGAGAGAAAGAGAAAGAGAAAGAGAGAGAGAGAGAGAGAGAGAGAGAGGAGGTGGGGGAGAAGAATGAGAGAGAGAGAGAGAGAAATAGTGAGATAGAGAGAGAGAGAGAGAGAAGGGAGAGATGTGAGTGAGATATAGAGGGAAGGAGAGATCAAGGTATGGGAGACCATGTGTGAGAGAGGATAGAGGGTAAAGGTGGGACAAGAGAGAAGAGGAAAGAGAGGAGAGAGAGAGAGAGAGAGAGGGGGGGGGGGAAGGGAAGGGAAAGATTAAGTTGGAAAGAGGAAGGAGACGGGACAAAGAGGGAGTGAAAAAGAGAGAGATAAGAGAGAAGTGAGAATGTGTCTGAGATGTTTATGAGAAAGAGATTTAAGGAAGATAGAAAGAGGGTGATAGAGACGGAGAGATAGAGATAAAGAGAGAGAGAGAGAGAGAGAGAGAGAGGGGAGAGAGAATGAGAGTGAGAGAAGAATAAGATACACAGATAATACGATAAGTATCAGAGCGACAGAAAGAGGTACAGAAGGAAGGAGTTCATATCTAAGCATGATAGTGTATCATAGCTTATATGATGCATGTTCATTTATTGCTGTTTACATCACGGGTGATGTACATACCAGATGCAGGGAAATTGTGAGTAATTTAACATTTTGATAGGGAAAATAACCTTGCTTAAAGGCATGGTAATTTATTGTGCAGTCATGCATTTTCAAATTGAGCCATCTTCCAGTGAAGGTGAATGTACCTAAGCATAATCAGACGGGCGTCATGTAGTTGGTGATGCATTATGGGAAATGGCTGTTGACACATTGGGACATTAATTGCAAGTACCAGATGGCAGTATAAATAAATCTAGGTAGTGTCAATACCCGTCTGTTAAGGAGTCAAGTACATTGATTGCTTAACAGCCTCTTAAAAGCAGAACTTCACATGAAGTGCTTCAGAATTTGTTTTCTTTCGCTATGATTTGATATAAATATTAACATACATTCTTACTGCTAGATAAATTATACAATTTAATGTATATGTGCATTTATAACTTATAAGAAGGATTTATTGATCCATGAAATGTTTGTACACAGGGTTTGATGTGTGATGGCATATTGTTGTGAAATGGATTTTATGTTCATGTATGCCCAACATATGTTTGAGTTCTATGAGGAAACCATTGGTACAATGATCATATTCCACCTCATTTACTGTCATTTTAAATAATCAACAAATAATCCTTAACAGTTTCATCTTTGATGATTTATCATCTGATATTAAAGGATATTAGATATCAGAACTTAAGCCACTGATCATCTGTCATTAGTTGGCATTCGAAGGTTATGAATAAAACATTAAGCTTTCCGCCCAAGAGTTTATTCCCAAATGCTCTTAACAATTCTAAAGCACTCAACAATATGAGAAGAGGAGAAGGGAAAGAGGGGCCGGAAAGTGGCTTTTCATATACTGTTTAAGAGACATAAACTTGTACATATGGAACTAAAACAGCAAATCTCTTGACGTTTCTCAGGGAAAGTTGGAAAAGGAGTCAGGGGAAACAAGTATTTTTTACAAGAGACATAGATGGATATAGAAAGAACATTATCAAAGAACTTGACAGTACTGGGTCACATGATGTGTTTTCAGAGAGACATAAAAAGGGAAAGGGAAAGACCAACATTAGAACTGATGATTAAAAAGGAAAGATAGAAAAGGGGAGGAGAGAGAGAGACTAAAAGACAGGGGGGAGGAGAAACTCAAATTACCTTGAATTCTTTTCCGATCTAAGTTAAATAATAATAAAATCCATTTCACAAAAAAGGATATAATAGGATTGGGAAAAATCTCTATTCCATGGAAAAGGAACATGATCACATTACCACTTAATGGATAAAGAAGAGCAAAAAAGCAAATTTAGACAGAAGAGGGAAGAAAGATGAAACTGACTTTAAAATGTAAGTGCTTCCAATAGTACTTTTGCTTTCAGAGTAAAATGAAAGTGTACTAAGTGGGAGGTAGAAAGGAATTTAGAAATTGATAAAGTGGAATAAAATCTGAGAATGCCTGTAGAGAACAAGACGAAATGAGAATGATGAGAGAGAAAGAGGGGAAGAGGAGGGGGGGGGGGGGGGAGGGGGGGAGGGGGGAATGAGGAGATTTTACTGTTCTCCTCAACCACAGAAATGGACAACATCTAAAGATCTAAAGTGAGGATGGGATGTAAGGAACTAGATGGGAACATGTATATGTAGGGAGCTTATTTTCCCTCAGGATAGCCGCAGGGTTGACCGTTTGTCCAAGCTGGAACCAAAGTGCAGTATAGGATTGTTTTTAAATGGAGAGAGAGAGAGAGAGAGAGAGAGAGAGAGAGACAGTCAGACAAACAGACAGAGAGATAAACAGACAGAGACTAAAACGGAGGTATGTAGGAACTATGTATTTGAATGACCAGATTTAGAGAGAGGGAGGGGGGGGGGGGAGGGGGAAAGAAAGCATAGTAGTTGGATAGTAAGAGAAAAGGAGAGATAAAGAGAGAAAAGGGATAGAGAGAGAGAAAGAGAGAAAGAGAGAGAGAAAAGGTGTGGGGGAGTACTTATAGAAAGGTTGTTCAGAGCTATCCTTTTGGTGACATTCAAAGAGTGAGGAAAGAGAGGGAGAGAGAAAGAACAAGACAGTAAGAGAGGATGAGACAGAGAAAGAGAGAGAGAGCAGAGGAACTCGTGCAGTCGCCTCAGGCTTCACCGATTGTCCGTGGCTGAAAAGGGAGGGACAACATCCGTTGCCTGGCACCACTGATTTCTTGCATCACCAAAGACATCAATAGAATTCAATTACTGGTCATCCTAGAGGCTAATGATCAAACAAGCCATTTAAAGAGGACAGCAAAATAAATAATTCAGATCTTGATGAGCTCTTTTTGCTTTTTACCTTCTCTATTCCCAGGTCACATATTTTCGAAGCAGCTTTGTTTGAGTAATGAGGTTATAGAATGGAGCAACTACCTTTACAAACATCATTTGTGTTGATGTTTTGTCTTCATATATTCGTTTATGGAATAAGTATATAGTTTTCATGGTAGTTAGCTCTGGACTGTTGAAATACAAAAAATAATTCACATATTGATGAGCTCTTATTGCTTTTTACCTTCATCTATTCCCAGGTCACATATTTCCGCAGCAGCTTTGTTTAAATAATGAGGATATGGAAAGGAGCAACTAGCTTTAAGAATATAATTTTTGTTTTGTTCTTGTTGATGTTTTGTTTATGAAATTAATACATAGTTATCATGGTAGTTAGCTATGGACTGATGAAATAAAAAGAAAGTTGCTCAATGCCCTTCTGGCAATCAAGTGACATTGTAAGAAACCGCGCAAAATTCATTTTATTGTAACGATTAGCCATATATTACTTTCGTTTGTTGATAGCCAGAATGGGTATAAACTTGTGTTATACCCACTCTCAGCAGATGTTTGATCAAATTTACTAAAGATACAGATTCAATAATACCCAGCTACATGCACTTTATGAACTATACAAACAGGATAACGGTATGCATTTGTCCTTCATGAATTTACAGGTGTAAAGAAGAACTCAGAAAACAGTTCCAGCATAACATACATGCATGTATGGGCAAGTACTTTCTCTAGTCGGGGTGGTGTAATCGAATAATCGAATAAGACCTGTCGCCGGTCTGTTTATTGGATTTGGGAGCAACAAATTAGGGCGCAGATGTTGAGGAAAGACAGTAAGTAGATGTTGGAATTAGACAAGACGCACTACTGAGCAGAAGACACAGCAAAATGATTACACAAGGACACCCTATCCTTACTTACTCATGGAGAAGCTTTTCAACGGTTTATATCCCGCCTGAATTTTTTTTTTAAACCAATAAAGGTTGTCCGTAATATATTGCATTGTCATTGATACAATAGATTATTCATGAACAGAGAACTAGAAGGTTATTTTATTGTATACTTTAACACAGACACTATTCCCTTAATGTCTCTCAAGTGACAATATGATCTTTGATGCTCTGGTTTTTTTCTCACAAAAAAAAATCGAATGAGATAGACCATATCCTATCAAATATATCTCTCATTTAACCCTTTCTGATCATGAACTCCTATCAGTTTTCTTAATTGCTTATTTCACTTAACAGGTATAAGGGCATTACTGCTTTAGATCTTATTCCCTTCTGGCTCTATAAAAAAAGCATACTTTTGCTCTGTATATATACAGCTTTGATGATCTTGTACTGACAAATTATAAACAAATCACAATCACAATGAATTGTAAGCAAACCTCTCATTTACCCTTTCCAATGAATTCCTAAGAATCCTTAACTTATTCATCTTATGATGCATAAGGACATAACTTCTAAAGATTTGTATTCCCTTAGTGCTCTCAATACAAAATGTATGTTTTCATAATAAATGAAAAGAGTTGTAATTCATGCAAAATGATACTTCTGTTCTGCATAATATGACTTTCAAGGTTCTTGTAACAAGGAATAAAATGAGCCACATCAAATTAATTTTCAAAATTATTATTTGCACTTTCCAATGATCACCTGTGAATGTCTTAAAGATTTTTTTCACTTTACAGTAAAAATGGCATAACTGCTATAGATTTGTATTTCCTTCCTACCCTCTATCCCAACAGGTATGTAATACAATCTAAAAGCCATTGCCAAAATAACCTGAGGGGGGTAGGAGAAAAAATAGAGGGTATGTCATAACTGAAGACAGAAGACCCACTCAATATTGATTTTTCTTTCTTCATCTCCGACCTTAAAAGCATGAAAATTCATGGCATGAAAACTGACAGGTAACAAACACACGTTCGGGACCTGACCTGAGCCATTCTATTTCAATTCCTTGTTTCCTGAGAAAACCATTATTTTTTCACCTCTACCTTTCCAATTATGGGAGCAAAGATGAAATAAAGAGAGAAAAAATGGAAGACTAATAAGAATGGGGAAAAGGCAACATGTATATCCAGGGCTAATATACTAGCTGTCGTAAGAAAATACTCCATTTATAGGTCACTATTATTCAGGTGATTTTCCATGGTCATATGAGAAATGGTGAAGACGGGTTTTCAATTAACATATATTCCTCTTGCATTTGGGAGAGAAGTCATAAAGTCCAAGGCTCTTCATCAATACATTATCCAGCGAGAGCAAGAATTGTGCTAGCTCTGTATTAAAGTAAAGTAAAGGGCTTTCTACTAATACATGTACTCTTTCTACCTAGCTGAGAGAGCAAACGTGCCTGGGGGAAAAACATTGCTCTCTGAAGGTAGCAATAAACCTTTTATATCAGTGATGGCATTAATGGATTAACATCTTTTTCTTCTGAAATGCGTACCTTGAAAAAAGGGAAAGGCCCCTGAAGGTGATAAGTGTTCATCTTTCCATTATGTTTCATCGTTAATGAGATATAATATCATGAACTTATATCAAGGACTTTCCAAAGGTAGTATAGACTGCTTAATATTAAGAAAAAAAACACATGAAAGGCCTGGAGAGTGAAGGAAAGTAAGAGTAATAATAAAATAATAAAATAATAATAATAATAATATGCCATACTTTTATAGCGATATCACAGATATGTCCCTATACGCTGAGAGTAGTTTGAAATGGCATAGAAGCATATTGAATATTCAATTTCCCATAATGAACAGATAACATAGAATTGCCAATATCTCAGACTGCTGACTTCTGCTGACTTTGGTATATATCTAAACGCACTGAAAGTTACAGAAATAATACATCAAATTTGAGTAAAAAAAACCTAATCACTGAAAACCTTTGTTTTTCTACAATACTTTATCATGCATGGGACATACAAAAGACGAACACCTTGGACGGACAAGTATACAGACCGTTTACCATATATAATCTGAAAGGCCAGAAAATGAAGGCATAAAGAAAGGAACAGTATTTTGAAATTCTTTTGAAATGCATGGAATCCATTATACCATGAGGAAAGACCAAAAGGTTAAAGTGATTCGCTTCCCCCCCCCCCACCTGTGATGCCAGGATACTGACTATTAATAATCATTTTTCCATTACACATATTGAAACAATAATTTGGACTTGCCAATATATGGACTGCAGCTAAAAGTTAAAAAACCAAGATAGCAAGTTTCGATCAAAATTCAAAGACCACTGGATGCTTACAGCATCACAACGTCATTTTGACAATAAAACGCATGGTTGAGGAGGCATATGCATGCATTTAACACTTTCTCCAACTAGTTTTCTCATTTCAATCACAACCTCACATTATGATAATGATGAAATTCAAAACTTTTTTTCTTCATATTTCTGCTCAGGGCATAATTGAATAAATTCCTCTCAGGAGAGTTTTGACACTATAAGGCAGTTTCATATGCATTTCTAAACCACTACACTGAAGATGACCAAAAAATATATATTGAAAGATGGTCGCATTTAACAGAATAAACGTACACCGATGTAAAGAAATCCACAATTCTGTTGCCTAGGAGATAGGAACGTCATTTGGCGCAAGCTGACAAAAAAATTGCAACTTAATCCTGACTTGATTCCACTGCTTTCTAGAGCGCCTTTGAATATGGGCATGGGATAATCATGATTTAACACAAAAGAGGGACCATAATTTTCTTCAGGGACAAGACAGGGATGGATAAAAAATAATTTGTTTTCTTTGCAGCCAGCAGGGCATTGCAAGTAACTCATACCCTTCTGGCTCAAAACAGATGATTGTTTACCATTTCTCGTCCCTTTTCAATCAACTCTTAAAATAGGACTTTTTATAATTATTGCATGAAAAGGATTAATAACTTAAGGTGTGAATTTGTTTTTCATCAAAAGGAACAATGTTGAAGTCATGGCAACATACTTTCAAAGAGATACATTGTCGAGCATGTGTGGAGCGCTTTGTAACTGCAAGGTAAAGGCGCTATATCAAATATCTTTTGGATTGGATTGGATTGGATACTCAATGTAATGAGCCTAGGTGACATAAACTATTAATCAGACAATTTTATATAGTGATAATATGGATATGAAAAATTAATGCTAATGCCGTTATGACATCCAGTATGTTTCTTTCATGCACATTTTAGGTAATATCAACCTATTGAATGTTAAGCTTAAGATAATAACAGTTGAATTGTAAGGAAAGTCGAATAACATCACAACAAAATACTTTCCAACCGGTCAAAGAAAAAATGAGATTACATTTAGAGGAATGTTGAAATCTTTCTTGTTCCAAGTATTTTCATAACAGCCAGCATGTTTCCTCTATTGAAGTATCACTCTCTAACTGCAGATGTGTAGAAATTCACTCTTTGAGGAGTGATAGTAGGCATTACTTCATTTTGGAGTTGAATCCACTCTACATTTCTAATAGAATCCACTCCAAGGTAGCGGTTTAAATTACTCAATTGAGAGTGGATTCCACTATTTTGAGCGTGTATTTCACTCCCAAAATGAAGGTATCCCTACTATCACTCCTCACAGAGTGGATTTCCACTCAAGAAACTTTAGATAGTAAGTTAACCTTTGCCCATGGGAATCAGGTGATCCCTGTATGAAGCCTATGGGGATAAAAGAATGCTGTAGTCATGGAATAAATGAAATTATATCAATATGGTTTGTTGAGAGTTTTTATAGTAATATCAGTCAAATGGTAGAGAGAGTACATAACAAGGCATGATAATTTTTTGTGTGCATTATGCACTGCCACTTATATGTACATGTACATACTCTATAGATCCCAACGACCATTTCCTGGTATGTAACGAGGCAACAACATTCTAGAGGTATGTGTTTGAGTGGGGGGCTGGTTAAGGGGTCAATGGAATATCATTACACCCATAGACTGATGACAGTTCAGAGTATTAGTGATGTAAAGGTATTTAACTGAACTTTATCAAACACATTGCCTATTGCGGGCAAAAAGGGCAGCGAGTCTAGGATCAATATTCAACTAATTCAGTGATCTATGATCATGTTTAACAAAAGAGACATTAGACCTGAGACTAATTTCCTTTTTTTAACCCCTGAAGCTGAGGCCCAAGCCCGACGTCTGATTTATATTTTAGTAGAGCATGGGCCGAAGGGTACCATTCTTCTAGCTCTCAATATACATGTTAAAATATCAGTCCAGGGGGGTGTTTCACAAAGATCCTAAGTTGAACTTATCTCTAAGTTGGACTTAAAATTCATGGGAAGCCATTAGCATCCTTGAAAATATTTTGTAATTTTTTTTCAGAAGGCATAAAATGTTGATTCAAATCATTCATATTTTCTATTATCATGGGAGATTTCATGTTCTTGATGAGGAATTGATGAAAAGTCTAAAATATTCCAATTTTTGCTTTTGAATATATTTCAATTTAAGGCTTCAATGGCTGTCCATACTTTTTAAGTCCAACTTAGTGTTAAGTTCTACTTAGGATCTTTGTGAAACACTCCCCTGGGGAGTGTTTCACAAAGATCCTAAGTAGAACTTAACACAGAAGTTTATTGGAAACATAAACAAGTATTGAAGAAATGTATGTAAGTACTCCAGAAACACTCCTTTAGTGATGAAAGTATCTATGATTTTAGAGCTATTCCCACTGCGCCATGAACGCACAACATAAAAGAGGCAAGTCTATGAAGTTTCATGAGATCCATTATGAGAATGTCTTGTATTGAAAACATTCACTAAGCGACATGTACCAGTCCTGGCCCCCCCCCCCCTCTCCGGGGTCGGAATGAACGCATGCGTGTTACCAAAATGTCCGGTAAAGGGGTACTTTTCACGCACCAAAGTCCGGCTCGTACATACTCAGAATTGACTTTACACACCAGACTTAGGGGGTGTTTTGAAAAGGAGGGAACACGCATATGCCTACCCTAAATAACACTGAGTGGGGGAGGGGGGAGGGGGAGGGGGAGGGGAGGGGGGTGGGGGGTGGGGCGTGGTACCAGTCATTTAGTATTTTTTTAATCTTCAAAATTAAGATGCTATACGTTTACATCAATAGCAACCTTCAAAAGTATACACAAAGTAAACGTTTAAGAAATAAACAAAACTACTTGTATTACAGAAATGTAGCACAGAGGCACGCCATGCTTTGAATTCTTGCGCCAAACAAATAACAGATAATTTCACGATGTAACGATCTCCCATCTGGGAATATAAAGGCCAGTGCAAATTGCTACAGAGGTCGCATCTCAATGTCGTTAGTGTGCGTAAGCTCCTTGAGATTGTTTCGACTCGAAGCAACGCTGATGTTTGAAGATATATTACGTGACATGGAATTGAAATTGAAATTGAGAAGAGATAAACTTGCTATGTTTGCACTGGAGGATACGTTTGTGACACAAACTTCTTGAGAGAAAGAAGGAGGGAGAGAGAGAGAGAGAGAGGGGGTAGGAAGAGAGAGAGAGGGGGGGTAGGAAGAGAGAGAGGGGGGTAGGGAGAGAGGGGGTAGGCAGAGAGAGAGAGAAGGGGGGGGGGGGGTAGGAAGAGAGAGAGAGAGAGAGAGAGAGAGAGAGAGAAAGCGAGAAAAGGAGAAACAGAGAAAGAAAAGGCAAGAATGTGATAGAGAGAGAGAGGGGGGGGGGAGATAGAGGAAGACAGAAAGAAAAAAACAAACAAAAAGACTTTTGGTAGCTTACAGGATCAGCAATTTTGGAAATATTAAATAATATGGATGCCCCCATTGAAAAACAGGAATTAACAAAGAAGAAGAAAATATGGCCCTGGGAAAAAAAAGAAGGGGGGGGGGGAAATAAATGGAATGAGAGTAAAAGAGAAAAAAGATGAGAGAGATATATCTCAACATAAAAAGGTAAATAGTAAGAGGTATTATGTATATTGAGATATAAAGATGTGACAAAATGAGAAAATGAGATAATAAGGCAAAGCAGGGGAAAGAGAGGGAAGGAGAGAGGGAGGGAGAGAGAGAAAGAGGAAGAGAGAGAAAGAGAGAAAGAGAGAGAGAGAGAGAGAGAGAGAGAGAGAGAAGGAGGGCAGAAAGACAGATGAGGAGCCTAGATTGACACTCTAGATGAGACTGTCATCAGATGTGTTTATCATATTCTAAATTCTAGACACTCGGTGAACTCACTGCCATTAACGATGACCTTGGAAGTATGTAACTCTTCAGCAGTCGAGATACGACAGCCAATAAAATTGTCCAATATCTCTGCACCTGTTTATCCATATGGCATTTTGTCACTGCTAGTTGCTATCTTTATATGTAATAACATTTTAATTGAAAAAATTGGGTTACCATCTTTCCTTTTCATTTTCTTCATCTTCTCTTTTGTACATTAATTGTAATCAATTTCCTCCAATCATTTCTTTTCTGTATATCTTTCTCAAACACATTTGGCATCACCTTCAATATAAATATCCTATACCACAAACACAGTCAAGATAGAAGAGTGAACATGTTAGAGCTGAAAATATCATGCAATTGTAATGTAGTATTGTTGATAATATTTATTCTATGATAAATTTCTATGATATCAGCTGTATATTTTAATCATTATATCGGCCAATTTATGATATATTCATGCTTTTCCTTATTCATACCATGATCAATGATGTTTTCTAGCTTCTTTTTTTTTCTGTTGAACTTGGTAAATTATTCAATCACTATTGCAAAAGTGAAAATTAAAAAGCCTTTTTCTTTAAAACCACATTTTATCCCATCAAATTCAACATCCCCAACGGATCAAAAAAATTAATTAAAACAAGAGAGCGATCTCTGAAATCCTTTCTCACCTTTCAAAACAAATCGACTGTACCTTCTAAGCTTATCAATATTCCCCTCCAATTTCCTGTAGCCTTTTGCAAACATCCCGTATTTGCACATAATTATGCATGTTTGTCCATGACCAACATTCTCCTTGTGTCATACCGCCCTCTATGTCAATATACCATACAGGCTACATTCACATCTACCATAGACGTAATGTGTATACAGCAAAACTACGGGTGGGGAGATATTCACTGGACAGATTCTCATGACGTAGACATATCACAAAGACAAAATGAAATATTTCATCAAAATTAGAATTTCATTAAATGAAATAACTTGAGCAGAGATAAAAGAAAAATTCTCATGGCCTTGAGTTTGGTAAATATTAAAAAATTAAAAAATTAAAAAAAAAAAAAAAAAAAAAACTTTTTGCTCGGTATCTAAATGTCATGTTATTATTTTTTTTTAAATAAATCTATGTCTGGGCCCTGTAACCAAAAAATAAGTTTGCAATTGACTGCTATTTCCAATTGACCAATCAATCAATTGCTAAGCTTAGTGTTGCGAGCCCCTGGTTGGTCTTGTAGAAGAATTGTTATATATATATATATATATTTGTGTTTTTTTTTTTTTAGGGGGGGGGGGGCTGTAATTTTTTATGTAGATCGTTGTTTTCTTTATTTTGGAGCGTTGAATTGGAACAAATTATTGAAATATCTAAATCAATGGTAATAGAGAGAGCAAAGCAGCTTGGCTATCAGGCATATTCACCCCTTCCCCTTTCAGTGACATTATGCTGGTTTGTTGGTTGCAAGGAGTCGGGGAAAACAAAGGAAATAAATCTCTGATAAAACACAAAATAGACAAAATAGCCAAATAAAGTGTCGAAGCCAGTTTTCTATTCATAATGAAACCTGCAACCATAAGTGGGTACAAGGTAGGTGATATAATTTACACCATTAAAGATTTAAAACACAGTGATCAGAAGTTCTTTTCCTTCCAAATCAATGTTATGCATCTTCATTCCCAAAGTGAGCCCTCTCCAGTCCTCCAATTTCCATTCCTCACCAATTTCCAATCACCTAGCCAGTACTCCTTGCATAATGCCACAGGCTGCTAGTGCATTCGGTATGCAAGGTGATGCGTAGAGAAGTGGAGTGAATATTAATTAGATCGCTGTCGGGGATGATCGTATTAACATACCAAGTGCACAGCATGTTGTATGCTACACTTCAGGCGTATATAGTCCCACTTAAGGAAATTAGATGCTATCTAGGAGGTGTAATATATAGCAAATACATCTATTATATGAAGGGAGAGGATACTAATACAATGTTTAAGCATATCGAAGGAACAACCATGGATTTGGATTTACATATATATTTTTATCATTAGCTTTTGATTTATTGGATAAATGTAAATTACAGTATTTTTGCTTCTTTAGAAAAGCAATAAAATTCTGTTGTCACTGAAGTACATCCTATCTTAATGAAATCTCACCTTAATGTATCTCTGTCTTCATAAGATTATGAAATCCTTCATATTTACTGATAACTTAAATTGTTTTAGAGAACTTGTGCTTGAACTATTTTTGTTTTACAATTTATCAGACTTCTGTCTTTTGTTATTGATTGATTGATACTGGATACACTATTTCTCATGAATGCTATAAATTATCACCTTCTGTTAAGTTCTGAGTTGATGCCTTTCTGGATTAGAACAGATACATGTTTTGTTTGCAGTGTCATTTGACAGGCTGATGTTTCATTTCAGCTTATCAAGGCTACTGAATGAATATTAAGTTTTTGCTAATGACAGATCAGTCTTTTATTTTGTTATTCATGAATATGATTAGGGCCCTGTTTTATAAAAAGTTGCAATTCATTACCAAAATCAATTTCAAGTCCTCTAATTTATCAAAGAAGAAGCATGGATTTATTATGGATTTATTCAATTCATCAATGAAGGAACCTTTAATATGTCAGTCAGAAGTTATCATGTCAACTCAGTGATACTCATTACCGTAAATAACGTTGTATAAACCGCCCTCGTGTATTAACCGCACCCCTCTTTTTCGCCCTTAAAAAAAAAAAAAAAAAAAAAAAAAATTTTTTTTTTTTTTTTTTTGCCGAGATTTTTTTTTTGTGTGTGTAAGATCATTACGGTACTGTAAATTAAAAAAAAGTAGGGACCTAGGATAGACCCTTGTGGTACACCATGTAATAGAAGAAAACTTGGAGGAATTATTATTATAAACTACATATTGAGATCTATCAGAAAGATTACTTTCAAACCAAGATGACAGACAAATTTGAGTGTTGTTCTAGTTTCCGAGTGGTGAGTCAACACACCGATTACCGAGCTGGGAGACATTGCCAGGCATAGCGCCAGGTGGAGGGGCATAAATTGAAACTTTAAAAAAAAAAAAAAAAAAAAAAAAAAAAATTTTTTTTTTTTTTTTTTGGTGTACCGTGTATAAACCGCACCCCCGACTTTGAAATTTTTTCGGCGGCAAAAAAGTGCGGTTTATACACCGTTATATACGGTATACAATAGTACAGGAAACTCTCAGGTGCATCCCCAGAATGATTGTCTCCAGTTACATGCATCCCTCCGTCTCGATGCAATGACAAACAGCCGCAATGCCTAGCTTCTGGTTGATGCATCAAGCATCATCGTTGTGTACACATTCCAGGAGCAAGATTGCTGTTGTCATGATGACACAATAGATTCAATGAAAGATCTTTAATATTGGCCTACAGAGTTAAAGGCAGAGGCTACAATGTCATGGTTCATATGGGTTGATGGTTTGTTTTTATCCGGCTGCGTAGAAAGCATGTTCATATTCAGACTATTTACTGTAGTCAATGTTATAAGATGACAACTAGTTTAGTAAGGTTTTATGAATATGAGGCCTGGGAACTGGCTTTAAGTCCGTTCCAAGAGACTTGGTAATGATGATTAATGCCTTACTAAAGGGCACTAGCACATTCACTTGGTTTTCGTCCAATTTTTATGAAACTTTCAGTTTTGTTAGTTCAAATATATATTCAAATCATTACTTGAATAAGTCGGACTTGCCCTTTAACTAAAACAAATCCAAACCCAACTCTACCGTTAATGTTTGACAGAGGAAAGGCTGAAGCAAATGTCATTGAAACATGTGTCGGAACACCAGTATCAATCTTCAGAATACATGGACTGCACAAATCTGAATCCGTTGCATCAAACATCAGTGATTTCCTAGGGACTTCGTAATAAAGATTAATGCCTTACTAAAGGGCACTAGCACATCAACTTAGTTCTGCCCAATTTTTATGAAACTTTCACTTTTTGTTAGTTCAAATATTTTTTCAAATCAACTTTTGAATGGGTTGGACTTTTAATTAGAACCTTTTAATTAAGATTCAATCCAAGCCAACTATATTGCTAGTTTTTGACAGAGGAAAGCCTGGAGCAAATATCATTGAAGCATGTGTCGGAACACCAGTATCGATCTTCAGAATATATTGACTGCACAATTCTGAATCCGTTGCATCAAACATCAGTGATTTGCAAATATTAACCCATTCACTACTGAAGTTCTGTCATTGCCATAGGCTTAACACGTAAAGCTCATGGTTCTAGGAAGCAATGGGTTAAAATAAGAAGCCAACAAAACAGGCTGCATGGTAATAATCCAAAATTATGGTTCACAGAATCTAGGTAAACGCTTAACTTGTCTCTAAGGGGTAATGTTTGAATAACAATGCAGAGATATCGAGGATGTTCATTTGAACGCTCCATAAAACACATCAGAGAGTGATATGCAGATGCATGATTGCATGGTGAATATTCTTGAATCTAAAACTGGAACCTACATTTCAACTTAGAGGCAAGTTGGCTCAGTCGTTAAAGCGCCTGCCTGTCAAACCAACCCAGGCAGATGACTGGAGCCTGCGTTGTGTGTTAACGTGCCCCTTCCCTGTTTCATAGACGCAGGCTATGTTAAGTGGAAAACATTCCGTCCCTCGGATAGGATGTTAAATGGAGGCCCGTGTAGAGGAGAGTCACCACCTTTGCACGTTAAGAACCCACTGCACTATTCGTATAAGAGTAGGAGGAAACCCCGGTGTAGTGGTCCAATCAGTTATATTGGGAGGAGAGACCCGAGGGTTACAGTGATTCAGTTCGCTTTTTGCCTCCTACGCACAGTTGATGCCAAACACTTATTAATAACAATTGTGATATCATCCTTTTCTGTTAAGATGAAGAGCAATTACTGGCAGATGTTATGGAAAATGTCTGTGGCATTTACATTAACATGCTGAGCCATTGTGATACAAAACATTAATATTTTATAAACAGAAAACCGAGGGATATACAAATCTTCCTCTTTATTCATTCAGCAAAGCCAATTGCTTCATGCAGGTTTTGAGACTTCCAGGTCAAGTAATGAATACAATTTACTAGGGATTATTAAATGCAATTGTAAACAAGTAAATCTCTTGGCATATATACCAGGGCAGCAGTTAGAAACCAGATTCATATATAATGTGAGCCCAGCAAAATCAATCCATGCATATATCGCAAGGCTTCTTAATAGGTTAATAGAACTTTTACATATAACTATAAAGACTGCCAAGATAATTTCCTGAAAATATTCCAGGGTACCGAATGCAAGTGAGGAAAAAAAGTACAGACAGGTTGATATGACATGCATACGTACAGGTAGACAACCTAGATACATGCATAAAATCCACTCAAAGAATTTCAAGGGTTGAAAAATGTGTTCGCTTTGCATATGGAACCCACCAGAATATGAGTGTGCTCAGACAGGAGGAAGGAAATTGTGATTTTTGTCTTCTTCTTTTTCTATGTGTACGTAAATGACAACTGGGAACGCAACTTCTTGTACTCATGTAGTTCAGTAAAGAGCTCATCTCATTTGTGATGCAACTTGAAAAGACCTTTGTCATACCGGTAGCTGGCACTGTTGCTGATACAGTACGATTTAGGCCAATACATGCTTTATTCAATTAATGATCACATTCTACTGTATCGTCATACTACATCAGCAGCAGCACCAGGCACGACAAAGGTCTGAAGAAGATTGCTATTCAGGAACAAAAGCTTACTGAAACAAGTAACTATTCTACTGATTGTGAAGGAAAAAAATAATTTCAAAGTACCGTAATTAACTTTGTATAAACCGCCTTCGTGTATTAACCGCACCCCTCTTTTTCGCCCTTGCCAAGATTTTTTTTTTTTTTTGTAAGATCATTAATGTAAATTGAAAAACAGTAGGGGACCTAGGATAGAACCTTGTGGTACACCACGTAATAGAAGAAAAATTGGAGGAATTATTATTACTTACTTTGATGTTTACTTTGATGTTGAAGCGTAAAGATAAACTTATTTGCCCCTCCAGGTAATGCTATCTCTCTGGTATGGACTGTACTTACACTACATATTGAGATCTATCAGAAAGATTACTTTCAAACCAAGATGACAGACAAATTTGAGTGTTGTTCTAGTTTCGGCAAAAAGGTGCGGTTAATACACCGTTAATTACAGTATGTATTCACGTGTGTTATAAGATATAGAAATGTGAGGCGCATTACGTCTACGTCATTCTAAAATTTGAAACCGGCGCATTTGACGTCATTCTGTGAAGGAACCTTGACATTTCATGAGAGCAATTCCTGCATGTAACAGGCATGTAACAGGTTGTTGTGGGATCAATACCAGTGGCTCTGGACAGCCATCCTGACACCTGTATCAACTTGAGAGTTGAACGCACTCTGGGATCCATACATACTTTGGGATGGCCAGCTTTGATTCGAGGCCAAGTGATACCTAGATCTCTTTACTAATGTATTTCAAATTACGCATGTATTTAAACTTACGTATGTATTTCAACTTACGCATGTATTTCAACTTACGCATGTATTTCAACTTACGCATGTATTTCAACTTATGCATGTATTTCAACTTACGCATGTATTTCAACTTACTAATGTACTTCAACTTACTAATGTACTTCAACTTACTAATGTACTTCAACTTAATAATGTACTTCAACTTACTAATGTACTTCAACTTACTAATTACTTCAACTTACTAATGTACTTCAACTCACTGATGTATTTCAACTTGTCACATGCATGCCACAGGCTGCTAGTGCATTTTGTATGCAAGGTGAATTTGATGCAAAGAGAAGTAGCAAAATGGAGTGATTAAGTGAGTAACCCTTGGTTACAAGCTATTTTATTCACCTGCTATGCATAAAAGCATCTCTACTGATGGATTCACTTTAATAAGTTGCATTAGTTGTTGCTATGTTCAGCAAGCCTCTGGCAATCTTTTCAGTATCAAGAGAATTTCTTGTTTTAATTTTTTTTTACCTTTTTCCAGTGAAATAAATTTTCCATGAAGTTTGAAGTATACAAAATTGCAAAATTTGTCCGTTCTAGGCACCTCTTTCTACATTGTATCATTGTCTTCTACAGCAAACCAACAAGATAACTCTATCAAAAGGCTGCACAGAAAATAAAAAACAAACAGGTGCCTTACATGTGGTCACACCAATAGGGAGACCCATGAGGGAAACCAGAGAATATCAACACAATGTTGGTGATACCTGTATAGTAGCCTGTGGAGATATTAAACCGATTCAAATTTGTACAATTAGAACATGATCTGGGAACACGTAGAGGCAGTATTTTATTTTCCACAGGAGTAACAGATATTTCTAGATAATTTTGGCGTAAATGTTGGTGTAAAGAAGGACATGAACTTCTTCCTTTCCTCTATCCTTTGTCAGCATTACCCTTCCTCTCAAATGAGACTTGGGACAAGGATCAAATTACAAGGTTAACAAACAATAAGGAAAGAAAGAAAAATCTGTTTTAAGCAAAACCATTATGCAATTTAACCATTTTCACTTCAAATGCATATCTTATTACAAATCATAATGTGTATTGTAAATTTTACTTTCTTTTTTGATACAGCTGATAAAGATTTTATGAAGTTCCGCACATTTTAAATACCTCTGTTTCTACTTTTGTCGTTCAATGCATATTGATGAAGTATATCATCTCTTTCAGGATTCCTCAATCCTCCCTCTCTCTCACATGAGGCGCGTTTTCATCATCTCGAAAACGCGTCTTCATCATCTCGAAATTGCCAAATAGCCCGCTATTTCTGATTTGGGAAATAATCCCAAAGTTACAAATCGCATCTTCATCAGCTCGAGATTCGACCTCAAAACTTGAAACTCGACCTTGAGAAATTAGCTCGAGATATTTTGCTCAGTGTTAGCGCATAGGGCAAGTCTTCGGTCTGGTTAAGACGCACATGACGAATACATGTAGCTGGATATTTTGCAAACTATCCCAAGATATCTTGGGATGACAATCCCGACCAAATATCCCGCTAATTGATGAAGACGCAAATTAGCTGGATAGTTTGCGGATAGCTGGATATTTGGCAATCTATAGATAGTGAAGACAGGCCTATTGTGCATCCGCAAGCCTACTGTATATCATCTCTTCTGATCAAAATAATCCAACTCATAAAGCCAGTAACAATTTGAAATAAATAAAACAATTTTTATTTTGTATTCATCCCTCCCAGTCATGAAAATGCTCCACTTGGCACAAAGCCATTAACATTTTAATGAAACAAAATGTTATTTTGACATTTATATATTTCATTTTAAATATCCCTAGGGAAATAGCACGCTCCTATCGATAACAACGGAGCGTACTCAGAAAGCAAGTGATGTTTTCAAACTTTAAAAAAAAAAATCATTTGGATATATCATTTATCCCTTAGGAAATTAACATGCTCTTTTGGGTGACAACAAAGCTTAGTCATGAAGCCAGTGACATTTTCGACTGAAACAAAATGTTTTTGACATTGTAAAGTTCTACTTTGTCAGTATGACATTTTCAAATGAAATAAAACCGTTTTGACATTGCAAGAAATCTGTTTGTTCAGCATATCAATTGCCCAAAGGCTCTCTCATTTAAAGAAATATACCTGGAATATGTTTGTCAGCTATTTTGAGTCAAGTGTAGTATCTCAAATCCCGGAAGCTTGGCTGAGGACCAGTTCAGACTAACAACATTTATACACAGTCATATAAAGTAACGTTGTATAAAGAATCATCGTTTAGTGAAAGGATTGTTCAGACAAGGAATTAACATTGTATAAAGAAACTTTTTTTGTAATGGTCACATGACATAACAGCTGCCCAATCATCAGTGCTCACTCATATAAGCCCTGTCCAGTTATATGATGTTCTTACAATGTATCGTTTAGACTACAGCAGGACTCTGATTGTATATTGAGTTCTTGTTTGACATGTCGATGCTCAAATATGAGTTTTGTTATACAATGTTTCTTTATATGGTGTTCCTTTGTATGAGTTCAGACTAGATAAAAAGGTAATAACTTATCATATACAAATTTCATACACTTATACCCTGATTTCTGGTAGTCTGAAAGCAGGGTGACTTGCCATTTGAAATCAAAGACAGTAATAGCTATCTAGGGGGATATTGTTTCAAAACATCTTCTCAAACGGCTCTACAACGCTTACGGGCAGTTGTAACCGATGCATCTATCCATACACAGAGGGGACTTGATCATGATGTGGAAGAGGAATAAGAGAGGACGATAAACTTGAATTGGTGACAAATAGAAATGATTGAAAGAGGAAGAGAGTGATAACTGTGTGTATCGTGAAGGAAAGGAGAAAATAAAATGATATCGTGGCCCCTCAAAAAAGCGATTGGAGGAGAAAGAGAGTGATGACTGCTTGCATTTATTTAAAAAAAAGGACTTGAAAAGGTGAGAAAAAAAAAGAAGGTTTGGTAAGAATGTCAACAAGTTGTTTATGCCTTACAGAAGTGTTGATTGTGGTGTTACAAATACATATAGGTACAGTTACCAACTGAAGTATTCATACTCCTTGTAAATTTGATGGTTTTTGTGTTTCGTTGTACTTCAAGACTAAGTGGCCTTGTTGAATTAGGGCCTTTGTTGAATACTCTTAGATGTAAGCTTTAATATGTTACATTCTCAAGAAGGACAAATCATTTGTTCACATCCTGAATTCTTTTTAGGAAACTGGGTAAGGGTATGAATGATTTAATTGATACCTCTTTCTACATGAGCAATTAGACGCAGAGACACAGCTCTTCAAAATGTATGGATCACATTCCCAAACTATGGATAATCTGGATAAAGATAATGAACATTATTGGAAAAGTTGGTTCAACCAAGTCTATAGACCCGGTACATAGAATCCATTCAAATAAAAGCCAAAGGTGTCATACTTAATTTTCTTGACTTTCTCATCTTCAAACAGACCATTAGGATCGGTCACAGTAAAATGTAAAAAAACTGTGGCTTTTTTTATGTGTAAAATAAAGAGCAACTGCATGCAACAGAAGATTCAGAAATGCAAAGGGCAGTACAATTTATGTTATCAAAAAACCAATGCGGTTTAGCTGCATGACATCTGAAACAAACCTCTAAAGGTTTACTCTTGAACATCTACATTTTCAGACATCACATGGTTACTGTTGATTGATGATGTGGTGGCTCGATCATAACATACATAGCCTAACTTGGCTAAAACACTTTCAGACATAACACATTAAACAGTATAAAGAAAGCTCTGGGACAAAAACAGTTTTTATTATTATTATTATTATTATTTTAATCAGTCCACAGATCAAAGAGTACAGGTATTAAATGAAAGGGTGTATCAATTGCTTTGCAGATAATTCCTAAACTAACCAATTTCTAACTTCAAACGTAATTTTTACACTCATGATACCCCTACATCTAAACCAAAACCTTAACTTTAACCTAAAATAAATCCCAATGTCAACATTGACCCTGACCCTAATCATAAACCTTTCTTTGTTAAACTCAATTTCAGCCAAAAGCTTAATCCCAGCTTCAGGTTTAAATTAGAGTAGAATAATGACCTATATCTTGTTGACAAAAAAAAAAGGCCAGAGAAATTGTCACTGCAGAAAATGCTGGATCCCCATATGGGCTTTTGTTGTGTGCAGTAACGCATTTTAAATCCCTGTTTACCATTCATTTACATGCAAAGGTTTTTGTTTGTTCGTTTGGGTTTTTTATTTTATTTTATTTTTATTTATTTTTTTTTTTTTTGGGGGGGGTGAGTGGGGGAGAGGTTGGGAGTGGGGGAGGGTTTTGGTGGGGTGTGGGATCGTCACGTCTGGTGTGAAGGGGGCTTTGGGCAGTGGGATGTAACGGTGTGCGATAAGAGTGGGAGGTGTCAACTCACATTCAGATACATTCGTCATCCGATCCCGTGGGAAATCAGTAATGATAGATGTTTCCACATGTGTTTTTCTCATCATCGTTAAGGGATGCGTGGAACAAAGATGGATGTGTAAAGACATTATCGTCTCTATGATTTTGATGGATTTTATTACATGTACTTGTAGTAAGACATGCATGACATTATACATGTACTAGCATGAAGGAGACTGCACTTCAATGGAAAAAAGGTGATGTAGAAAAAGATGTAGAAAAGGAAGGAGAAGGAGAAGAAGAAGAGAAAGAAGAGGAAGAAAAGGAAGAAAAAGAAGAAAAGGAAGATGAAAACAAATAGAAGATGAAGATGATGGATGAAGAAGAAGGAAATTAGTAGAAGATTATGAAAATGAAGGGGAATGATAAAAAGCGAGGGACTTAGAAAAAACATCAAGAAAAAGGAAGAGAGGGAGGGGGGAGATAGTAGAAGAAAAAGTAGAAGAAAAAGTAGAAGAAAAAGAAGAAGAAAAAGAAGAAAAGTGAAAAATTACGTTATTTCAAATCGATTGGTTTAAATGAGATATGCAATCTGTGCCATTTCTGCTTACGACATAACTCCCTTAAAAATGTCACCAAATCCCCAGACCCTTATATCATACTAGAATATATACATAACGTCCATTAATACATTAATACGATCTCACATTGGTGCGCCGATTCCTCATACAATATGCATGATGCCTTAGAGCAATCGGGAACACTCACCATAGATAATGGATTTCACTGCTTGAAATGCAACTATGGCGGTCCTGTTTGACAAGTCTTGTTTTTAAATGTATATATAAGTACATAATTAGAGAAATAAATGGGTTAGTTGGTCATTTAAACAGAATTAGGTAGGGATAATTAAGCCAACTTACCCTAATCTCACCCTATATGAAAAATGAAATATTCTTAGTTTCTCAGTTTATTTCTTCAAAGTCTTTGCGATCATAAAAAATATGTTTCTGGCCAAAACATTCAAGCACATTACTTCTTTATTTCTCAGAATAACAAAATTTGTACCGGTACACTTCACAAAAGAAACCACAACTGAATTATTCGCCGTTGCCATGCATTAAGCATTTTATATATATACCAGGCAAGGAGAGCATCTCAGGTACAGACACGGTGAAAATGCATTATGATAATAATAATTTGTTTGCACCTTAATGGATGGACACTGAGTGTAATATAAGTGTACATGTTTGACCTTAAAACTGGTTATGCTTCCATTAGAAGGGTCAACTTGCGGTAGAAGGCCATCAAATTATTCTGAACTAACAACCTCTGCCGAGAAAGAGCTGGAAAACCATAACTTCTACGATGACGCATGCTCCAGCAACAAATTCACTACGGTCAATATCATAAAACTACACTCAAGTCTAATCTTCAACCCTTGACCAAACTTTAGACCTCACACTAACCCTGACAGTAAACCGAATGTTACTATCAAAACCCTATCTCTGACGACAAACAAAAACTAAAAGAAATAACAACAATGGCCCTTAAATTTCTGGCCAGTTTTCCATCCTTTAAATTAACTCCTTCTTTCAGTTTTTGTAATTTCTCTACATTCTTACAAATTCCTGATCTTGCTCTCTTTCCCCTTTTATTTGTATTCCTTCTTTGTTCACGGATGTTTGATCTGGAATGCTTCTATCTATTTGCCTATGAGAGGGAAATTGCCAATTAAGTTTATCTATCATGTAGACAAAAAACACTCCGCTCTTTGCACAAGGTTTCCCATTCCAAATTTCATTACTTTAATTTGTTCATTTCTTCAGCTCATCTCATTTGATTTCGGGATTGCAATTCATTAATGGGTTTCTACAATATGAACTGCATATACAGCTTGAGGATAGAAGATAGAAAAGAGCAGAACACTGATGGGATCATTAACTTTTTGCATATCATTAAACGTGACCTACAGCTAGCAACATTACATCGAAGCTAAGACAGAATGGATTTAGCTCCTGTATATGTGACCCGGCACCACAAAACCAACAAAAAGTCGCAACCAGCGATTCTCCGTAATCAGCTAAAATGTCAATTTAGGTGAAAAAAATAGATTTTTGTTTTTTTGCATTTTCTGAAAGAGTGGTCTTTTCTGTACCTAGTATCAAAATTTGGAAGTCTCAAATATAGTAGAAGATGTGTTTTAAACGGTTTTTGTAGACCAGTTTTTTTCGCACAGCCTTCGGTCTCTTCCAAAATTTGATCACTTTTCCCGAGCGAAATTATCGTAGTCCGGAAATGGTCGGTCGTTGCTAACGGGTCGTGCTACGCGGGCTGTGATTGGTCCGTTATAGCAATCAGTGCGGCGCGCCATTTTGTTTGTATCCGCTTTCACATCCGAGTTCCAGATTTGCGTTCGTCTTATATTCTCCGTTAACGACTTCGACTAGCTTGATTGTACATCACATATCCAGAATTTGTTGATCAAGAGTAGACCTAAGAACATTATTATATTTTATACATTTGAGAGTGACAAGTTGCGAAAAAGTCTACAACGTCGTTACAATGCCAGGTTTTGTACGTGAGCAGAGCCGTGGGATGGTACCGGGGTGCACCAACGCAGATGCCCGGGTAGCTCGGGCGGTCAATGAAGCGATGATGCGGGGGCTAGCTGCGGGGGATCAGGCCAACCTTACAGCTTTGCTTACTGAACACTTCGGGCAAGACAGCGACGAGAGAATTCCTGATAATGTGGTTACAAATAATTGCCCAGATGTATACAAAACAAGATAGGTGACAAGCAGTGTTATGTAAGGGGGAACAAAAAGACTCCGGGTCCACCATGAATAGGCATTGTCTAGTGCAGGTGTCTCAGCACTATGTTGCAGTTCACTTAATCTGTCCAATTACAACTCTATACATTTACAACATAATAACTTTTGAAAGACTTAAGTCCACACATTGAAACCTCAGAAACATAATGAACAGACTATGTTTGACCATCAGGCCAAATTTCAGCCTAATCTGAAAATCTCTTCATAGTGGTTGCTATGGCCTTTTGATTCACCCTTCTATTGATTTCCCTGTGGTTTGCTTGCTCCGCATGCTTGAATAGCCCCAAACTTTAAAGCTCTCTTTCTCACAATTTAATACCAGTAACCTCCCTCACCAGCTCTTTTCATTCACTAAATTGAAAGGGTTAGGAAGCTTCAATTTGGACAAGTAATATACCATTTTAATGAGGAGAACTTCTTCTTTCATAATCAGATGAAATCAGGAAAATAATTTGTTGCGACTTTTTGGTGGTTTTGTGGTGCCGGGTCACATATGATATACACATGTGTTTACACTCATTCTTCACTTCATGCATGATGCATTTCATGCATTTCATGGTTTCCAACTAATATTTGTTTAGAGCCAGAAAGCTCCCTCCAGACATACAACATTGTAAGAGAATTTAGGGTCGACACACATCTTAGAGATCAAAGTAACCCAATATCCATGGAGAGGTGGATACATCATACAATGTAGATTAGATCAAATGTACATTACAAGTAGTTTTGATAGCAGTGTGGAAATTGAGGGTTGATACAGGGTAAAGGGAGCATGGTAAGGAAAGATTGAGATAGAAAGAAACAGAGACAGAGTGACAGAAAGACACAGAGACAAAGGTGGGAGGGAGAGAAAGAGAGAGAGAGAAAGAGATAGAGAGAGAGAAAGAGAGAGAGAGAGAGAAAGAGAGAGAGAGAGAGAGAGAGAGAGAGAGAAAGAGGGGTGAGAGAGAAAGAGAGAAAGAGAGAGAAAGGGGTATGTGAGAAAACAATAGTGAGATTGCAGGACAAATAGAGAAGACATGATACAATTTTAAGCTAAAGAGTAGAAGAGCAGGAATAAAAGAAAGAGATACTGATGGATAGGAAGACTGTGATAGAAAGGATGAGAGAAAAAGTGACAGAAAGAGAACACAAGAGAAATAGAGAAGGAAAACAGAGAGAAAGACAGAGAGAGAGAAAGCAGCAACAATATAAAAAAGGTGGTAATATATAAACATATAGAATGAAAAAAGATGGTCTCACTCCAAGCTGAAGGTCAGCGGAATTAACATGATATCATGAAATCTTAAGTAGATATGGACCCATCGTTATCTACTTCCGACTTTCTCTGAAGTCCCATCATGCTAGAGTACTTCCTGTGGCCGGTGATACGATTACACTAGAGTCTATTTTCCAAGTAATTCATAAGACTAATAACCTAATCAATAAAGCTTTGCATGAGCAACTAATGATAAGTGGATTCTTGTTAAAGAGAAAGGACTTGGACAAAATAGAAAAAGAAACGGATATTGTTTGCAAGATCATCTGCTCCATGAGCGTCAATGCATTGTAGTAATAATAATAATAATATTAAAGTTTTATATAGCGCTTAATACATCTATGATGGCTCGCTCGGCCATACAGATCCGCAATGTAAATTCCTTCTCTCTTGTCTCATTTCATGTATTTATTCCATTGAAAATCAATGCATAGCAAATGCTCTGCTCTGAAAGAAATGAGAACTATATTTGTCACTCTCCACAACTGCTCTTAGATATCAGCAAGTGAATAAAGGCTCTTCAGATTCGGCAAAACTGCAACAGTCTTTAATGATGACATGAAGAGTAATACACGTCACATTACTGTATACTGAGTTTAGCAAATACTTGCTGGACCTATGTTGCAAGCAGTTGCCATTCGTTTACACCTACAAAAAATGTGGTGGCTTTTGTTGCGGCGAGTACGCTACCAAACCTTCTCTGAACAAGCTTTCGAAAATTCATTAAAATGCCCATATTTTTTTATTATACAATGGCAAGAATGCAATCCAATTATGTAAATGACAGGCACATCTCAAAGGCTGATAAAATGTTTACTTAATCTGAAAAATCTTTAAATCTAACAAGTTAAAGAATAACACGTCATTCAAATTGTTAAAAAAAAATCAAATTACTCGGTTGGACTGAGAAAACAAATGAAAATGCCAATTTCAATTTCAATTCCAGGTAAGGATAAAACAATATATTTCAGAGCTTGTTGTATGTATTGAATTAACCAAACTTGAATTTCACCAAGAGCATTCAATGCATGAATCCAAGATTGACTTTGAAACATCAATCATGTCATGCATGCATGCATATAATAATTAATAAATTTACATGGCGCAGCTCCTATATGAATACTCTACTGCGCTGTAATCTCAAAAGGTTGTCAAAACTAAATATCAGATTTATCTCACTAATTATGCTACATGAAAATTAGAATAAAACAAGTTTATCTAAGTGCTTGTTGTTGCCATGCACAAATTCACATAGCATACATGACATGAAGCAGAGTTCTATTTTGACACATCCAACTCCTCAAGCATATATAAAAGTCAAAACCCAAGAGGCTGTAATTGCTAGCACAATATCTGTTTGAAGCCAGCAGGGCATTTACCCATATCGTTTTACAGAGTTTAGGCTGGTTCAGGTATGACACAACAAAACCAGGATTTTGTTTAAAGGGATCCAGGAAACTTTGTCTCAAGATTCTGCAATGATAATTACATACCTTTAGGTCAGGCAGGAACGCCATGAATTTTACAAGCCGATCGCCTGTCTGATTATCAAGATATTTATGATTGGAAATAGAAACCAAATTTTGCGTTTGCCAAATGGTTTTCATAACACTACAGTCTATTGGGGGAAACGAGTATGGTAAAGCCAGTCACTCAAAGATTTTTTCTTTTTTGAGGCACTTCTTGATCATTCTGAAGCACAATCTTTTTAGGGCTTCAATATTACACCATATCACAGACACTGATAACATGTAGGGCCGTGCATCTCAGATTTAACATTGTTAAACGATGCCTTTAATGATGATTAAAAGTGTTATACGCTTCACATTTCTGAATCTTGTAACACAGAGCTGTAAGAATCCAGCAGCTGCTATATAAGCCAATTCACAGATACAATCTGAGCATGGGCAGATAAAGGTCATTTGTACCAAAAGGGTAAAACCCACAGAGATGAATACTGGATATGTGCTCATGAAAGTTATGTAACATTATTCATTTATGCACCACCAGCACATTTCATGATAGCAGGTGGAAGTATTCTTTTCAAGAGGACAAACAAAAGGTATTCATGAAGCACATCTAGGAATTTGACAGTTATTATTCTAAGATGCTCAAAGTGGAACTTCTTCTCCATGTGTAAAAGATCTGTGGATATTTGGGGTCATTTGTACCATGTGCTATCTGTAAAATCCCTTATTGCGACAGTTTATCGCCCCCACATCTGAACAAGCCTACAATTCCCTTCTGGCTCTGAAGTCCGAACAGATAGTATCAGGTCTAACAAAATAACTTGAGCTCAGATTTAGGGCATCACTATTGTATCAGCTCATCAAATATTTGAAGCATTCACAGCCAATACATCACAGGTTGACTATCACATGACCTTGTCAAACCCTGACATATGTTCATCAAAAGACTTGCCCTTCTTAAATAATTCACAGTGTATTCTCAGATTAGAAGAATCACTGAGTTCAAGTGAGCTATTAAAGTCCCAACTACATATTTTTTCTTTCTTTCTTTAACATTTCTTTATATTTATCACTACATATTTTACAGCAGGCTGCAACATAATAAAAAGGAACAAGCTCACTCGTTGGATTCAAAGTACTAGATGTTTTCATTAGGCTGCAATAAAAGTGTGGCAAAGAAGTGGGCTCCAATTTTACCCCACATTTCTCAAGACCCTTTTCAGAGCCCTTTACAATGATTCAAAGTTAACCCATTGCTGTATTAAGTCTATGGGAATGAGAGAGGTCAGTAGTCAACAGGTGAATTATTCACATACACATAATTCTGAATGAAACGGTGGCAAAGGAAAGGACTCCTCTTTAATACCCCTATTTCTCAAGAACCAATTCAAATTCAAGCATATTAACAATGGAACAAAAGATTTAGACAGTTTGCAACAGGTTGCAATTATAACTTGCAAAAGATGGTAAAAAAACTTTCACCCCACATTCACAAAACGTCTGAACCCTTTCAGTGCAGTACGAGGGTTTAAGGGACCAATATCTAAATTACATATCAAATTTGTTTGGAAAAAGTCTGATTTTCATCTTGAAATTAAAAATAATTTAATAAAGTGCCAATGTAGATATCAAATAGGAATATTTATATCAAGATACACAGAGAAAGAGAGAAAAACATTTCAAAGTTGCTCCAGAAATGAGTTTTATGACACATTTTTAGACAAACTTGTGTTTACTTCTGTGTATAGGTTTACAACATGAATAACAAACCCAACCGACACGAACCGTAAACCCTAATAATTGATAACAAATTGGCTTCCTGCATGGCGCTCATGTAACGGACATGCTCCGGGCATCCTTAAAGTTATCTCAGTATCATGTCATCAGTCATCCACCTTGTATTGTTGCCTTTACACATACCACACCGCCTCATAACACAGAAACGGATAGGTGGGAAATCAGATTAGTCTTGCTAGACCTACTTCACACGCGATGGGGTGAACCATCTCCCAGGGATGCCAGTTAGAATTGATCAGAGGGCCCGAAAATCACCTAGAATGAGCTAGTTTGTTCACAAAAAAGCCTAAACTATGGTATGACAATAACTTGCCAAGGTCTGAATTCAGGCTACTGCCTGAAAACTGGCATCCCCGCTTTTCAAAAGACCTTCACGGCCCAAAAGTGTTCGGTGTAAATAATGGCAAAAGAGGGTGAGGTAAGTAGGGCACAACAGAGGTCCCTCAAACTCTTGGGTGTATTTTATGCAAGTCTAAAGTGACATTAAAAAAAAATAGGTTTGATAGCATATATCAACCGTGCAAGGTGCTCAAAGCGCTCTGAATATTACCAGGCTCTGAATATTACCAGGCTCTGAATATATAGCGCTCTGAATATTACCAGGCTCTGCTATGGTACCCATTTAACACCTGGGTGGAGAGTGGCAAATGTAGAATAATGTCTTGCCAAAGGACATTAGAGCCGCTGCGGGACTTGAACCACGGACCCTGTGATTCACAGTCTGATGACTTATCCACTAGACCGCAACACTTCTACGTTCCCATTATCTGAGTACCGAGATTATCTTACAGCATGGCGTAGCAAGAGAGATAGTTGTGACATGAACACTCACATGTTCGTGATCAAAAGTCAATTCATGTTGCCAGGCTGATAACAAAATACACTCTTGTGAGTCACGCAAGTCAAAGTAAGAATTCATTTCACTTCTAGCAAATTCCAATGTCCATAAATCGTCTAGCAGTAATGTTACCAATACTCATCACATGACATTGGGGCATAACTAGGGAGTCAAGTAGTTATTTCCTAAGAGCCATCACATGATCATATGGCGCCAAGACGAATGTTTCTCCAGAGATTTATGGTGATAGGATACTTCCAATCTCATCTACTGAGAACCACAAGGGCATTATGTATATACTGTAAAAGATAGTTAATGTCCTTCTCGCTCTCAAAGAGAAGATCTCTACTTATCCCCCTCAAACTTTTGAGCCTTGATAAACTGGCACATGAAATCTGGCAGACTAATTATGGAGACACTCTTAATCCTACTATCATTATATCATTAGCTGAGTATTAGAACAGGGTAATTAATGTCCCTCAATGTCGAATTAGTGCCATTTTGACTCTCATTAGATGATATTAATTGCTGAGAGCCAGAAGGGCATTAACTCCCATCCTGCTATCATTATATCATTAGCTGAGAAAGAGAAAGATGGCAACTGACATCCCTCAATGTAAAGTGAAAGCCCTTCTGGCTTTCAGAGGACTATGTTGTCTGTTGAGAGCCAGAAGAGTTTCAACACGCATCATTTAAACCTAGCTATCACTATATGATTATCCTGAGAACCAGACAGGTGATAACTTATGTACCTTCATGTACATGAAGAGCTAATGCCCTTCTGGGTCTAAGTGGGCCATGTGGTCTTTTAAGAGCCAAAGAGGTATCAACTCGCATCATTTAAACCTAGCTATCACTATATGATTATCCTGAGAACCAGACAGGTGATAACTTATGTACCTTCATGTACATGAAGAGCTAATGCCCTTCTGGGTCTAAGTGGGCCATGTGGTCTTTTAAGAGCCAATAAGGTATCAACTCGCATCATTTAAACCTAGCTATCACTATATGATTATCCTGAGAACCAGACGGGTGATAACTTATGTACCTTCATGTACATGAAGAGCTAAGGCCCTTCTGGGTCTAAGTGGGCCATGTGGTCTTTTAAGAGCCAATAAGGTATCAACTCGCATCATTTAAACCTAGCTATCACTATATGATTATGCTGAGAATGTACCAGATGGGTGATAACTTATGTACCTTCATGTACATGAAGAGCTAATGCCCTTCTGGGTCTAAGTGGGCCATGTGGTCTTTTAAGAGCCAATAAGGTATCAACTCGCATCATTTAAACCTAGCTATCACTATATGATTATGCTGAGAATGTACCAGATGGGTGATAACTTATGTACCTTCATGTACATGAAGAGCTAATGCCCTTCTGGGTCTAAGTGGGCCATGTGGTCTTTTAAGAGCCAATAAGGTATCAACACGCATCATTTAAAGGGATCGTTTAACAATGTTAAATCTGAGATACACGGCCCTACGTGTTACCAGTGTCTGTGATATGGTGTAATATTGAAGCCCTAAAAAAATTGCGCTTCAAAATGATCAAGAAGCGCCTCAAAAAAGTAAAAATCTTTGAGTGACCGGTTTTACCATACTCGTTTTCCACAATAGACTGTAGTGTAATGAAAACCGTCAGGCGAACGGTTTTCAAAATTTGTAATTCCAATCATAAATATCTTGATAATCAGACAGGCGATCGGCTTGTAAAAGTCATGGGGTTCCTGACTGACCTAAAGGTTTATAATTATCATTGCATCATGAGCTAAATCCAAAATTTTATTTCAGAATCTGAGACAAAGTTACCGGATCCCTTTAAACCTAGCTATCACTATATGATTATCCTGAGAACCAGACAGGTGATAACTTATGTACCTTCATGTACATGAAGAGCTAATGCCCTTCTGGGTCTAAGTGGGCCATGTGGTCTTTTAAGAGCCAATAAGGTATCAACACGCATCATTTAAACCTAGCTATCACTATATGATTATCCTGAGAACCAGACAGGTGATAACTTATGTACCTTCATGTACATGAAGAGCTAATGCCTTCTGGCTCTAAGTGGGCCATGTGGTCTTTTAAGAGCCAATAAGGTATCAACACGCATCATTTAAACCTAGCTATCACTATATGATTATGCAGAGAACCAGATGGGTCATAACTTATGTACCTTCATGTACATGAAGAGCTAATGCCCTTCTGGGTCTAAGTGGGCCATGTGGTCTTTTAAAAGCCAATAAGGTATCAACTCGCATCATTTTAACCTAGCTATCACTATATGATTATGCTGAGAATGTACCAGATGGGTGATAACTTATGTACCTTCATGTACATGAAGAGCTAATGCCCTTCTGGGTCTAAGTGGGCCATGTGGTCTTTTAAGAGCCAATAAGGTATCAACACGCATCATTTAAACCTAGCTATCACTATATGATTATCCTGAGAACCAGACAGGTGATAACTTATGTACCTTCATGTACATGAAGAGCTAATGCCCTTCTGGGTCTAAGTGGGCCATGTGGTCTGTTAAGAGCCAATAAGGTATCAACACGCATCATTTAAACCTAGCTATCACTATATGATTATCCTGAGAACCAGACAGGTGATAACTTATGTACCTTCATGTACATGAAGAGCTAATGCCCTTCTGGGTCTAAGTGGGCCATGTGGTCTTTTAAGAGCCAATAAGGTATCAACACGCATCATTTAAACCTAGCTATCACTATATGATTATCCTGAGAACCAGACAGGTGATAACTTATGTACCTTCATGTACATGAAGAGCTAATGCCCTTCTGGGTCTAAGTGGGTCATGTGGTCTTTTAAGAGCCAATAAGGTATCAACTCGCATCATTTAAACCTAGCTATCACTATATGATTATGCTGAGAATGTACCAGATGGGTGATAACTTATGTACCTTCATGTACATGAAGAGCTAATGCCCTTCTGGGTCTAAGTGGGCCATGTGGTCTTTTAAGAGCCAATAAGGTATCAACACGCATCATTTAAACCTAGCTATCACTATATGATTATCCTGAGAACCAGACAGGTGATAACTTATGTACCTTCATGTACATGAAGAGCTAATGCCCTTCTGGGTCTAAGTGGGCCATGTGGTCTTTTAAGAGCCAATAAGGTATCAACTCGCATCATTTAAACCTAGCTATCACTATATGATTATGCTGAGAATGTACCAGATGGGTGATAACTTATGTACCTTCATGTACATGAAGAGCTAATGCCCTTCTGGGTCTAAGTGGGCCATGTGGTCTTTTAAGAGCCAATAAGGTATCAACTCGCATCATTTAAACCTAGCTATCACTATATGATTATGCAGAGAACCAGATGGGTCATAACTTATGTACCTTCATGTACATGAAGAGCTAATGCCCTTCTGGGTCTAAGTGGGCCATGTGGTCTTTTAAAAGCCAATAAGGTATCAACTCGCATCATTTAAACCTAGCTATCACTATATGATTATGCAGAGAACCAGATGGGTCATAACTTATGTACCTTCATGTACATGAAGAGCTAATGCCCTTCTGGGTCTAAGTGGGCCATGTGGTCTTTTAAAAGCCAATAAGGTATCAACTCGCATCATTTAAACCTAGCTATCACTATATGATTATGCAGAGAACCAGATGGGTCATAACTTATGTACCTTCATGTACATGAAGAGCTAAGGCCCTTCTGGGTCTAAGTGGGCCATGTGGTCTTTTAAAAGCCAAAAAGGTATCAATTAACTCGCATCATTTTAATCAAGTTGTGATTATGACATCATTTGATGAGTAAGAGGTGTTATGTCCCAGTTGTGTTCTACTAAGTAGAGGGTATCAGGTGTTTTGTGGCTTATTGATGCATTATTGTGGTTGAAAGCAAAATAGTTTGGAGGACACTATTGAGACATTTGGCAATATATTTTTCACATCTGTATTTTAAAACTATGGCATTAAATTTCCCATGACATCTGCAAATTTAAGGGCCTTTGCTGAGATTTTTTTTTTTCTTCAGTCATTTGGCTTCCTGTAAGACTCTGAATCTGTTCTGCATCGTACAATTTCATAGGCAAAAATTCAACTTCTACTGTACTTGAGCAAAATCTAATGGAATGACAGCAGAATCTAGAATGTAAAGTAAATGGATACAACATACAATGCAGGTTAAGTTAGTGATCTACATATCAATGCAAATTATCTTAACAATAAATTGGGTTATCTGCAATTTTTTTCTTCAATATCCCTGTCTTGTAATTTTCTTTGCTATGTGCAATAAAAGATATTAATAAATAAAGCATATTTTAACTTTTTATTGATTTATCTGCAATTTTCCTACACTTTCTAGTGTTGCAATTTGTCCATGCTCTCGGCATGCAGTGAAAGATATTCTTTCATCCAAGGCCATTGCAGTGAATGGGATTTGCTGCCGAGGGCATAGAAAGTGTCAAAAGTAAAAATAATTTTACAATAGCAAATTATAATGACACTATATCTATGTCCTTAAGGCAAGGGCAAAGTGTAAGCAGGTTATCACAAATAATCTGCTCAAAACTTGATTCATTATTCTTTAATCTAGACATTTGCACTGATATTGGTGCACTTGTGAGGGCATCGATCCGTAAAGCATCTTTAAAATACTCTTCCACACTGCTGGCATTTATCTTTTTGTGATATGATTATGGTTTGAAAGCACAATCTTCAACCAGCACAATAGAAGCATGGAATTCCTTAAAGCTTTTTTGTACCATATGTTTTTCAACAACCCTGCTATTCTCCCATTTTTCCATCCAGGGACCTGTCCTCAAAAATCGATCAACACACAATATGCTATAATTATGTTATAATGTGTAGATAGCACATTAGTTTATGTACCGGTATGCAGTTGATGGCAGACTTTATGAACCATGTCACCATACATGTACCCTTAGCTAAGAGGCAGAAGGACTTTAATACATAGCCTTAAACATCAGGTTAACACCTTTATGGCTCTAAATATGAAATATGCTATAATTCTATTTATAGATATATGTTTATGAAGCAACGAGTTTGAGCATTCAACTTCAAATAAACCGTTCATATTTGGTCAGCGATTCAGGCTTAACCAACATATCTATGCATCCATGGAAACAAGCTCTAATGCAATTTAGGTGTTCACCTTTCTAATCTGATCATCACCTCTTGTTATTGCAAAAATGCATGAAATATGAGACAAGGTGCCGAACACTGGCCGGGGTTCAGAATATGAAAATTACATTACAGCGTGTTAGAAAGTGTCTATTTTGGGTCAGTGCTTTATTGACATGCAATTATAGCTATGCTTTTAAGTAGATTAAGGATCTATTGGGATAATTAAGAGGTTAATAAAAACAAAAGGCCAGTGGAATACAAGGGCAAAGTACTGTCAGTCAGAAAAATAGTTTTACCCGTGTCACCCCTGATGTAATTAACGAGTTTTATGTGTTCTAGATATAAGGCTATCTTCATGTTACAGGCCTGTACAAAATTTTATAATACTAAAGAGATCGAGCTCCCACATTACAAACAAATATGCAATCGTACATTAGATCTTGGGAAGAAACATTATCAAAACATAATTTCTTAGAGTACTTCACTATCTAAGGTAGATTGCCAAGGCAACTGAACAATGTAGACTCTGGTTTTGTCTTTCATCATGTTGTCTCTTCTCTCAGAGAATTCTTAAACAAATCTCTATGGTTAAAAATATGTTGTCTGATAATATCTAGAAAGAAAAGCATAACCTTGATGTGTAATTTAACAAATAGAGTTTGCATGCTTTTGGATCTCAACAGACATCACTCTTGCCATTATCGACACTGAATTGTATGAACATCCAATTTACTAAATGTAAAGGTTTCCAAAGAATTTTTGTGTGAAATTGTTAATATCAAAAGACAAGATCATCATTGTCAACATCATTATCATAATTATTGTCATCATTGATATGAAAATTATCATCATCATCATCATCATAAACATCATAATCATCATTCTAATTGTCATAAAAATCCTAATCACTCTGTAAAGAGGATGCTAACAAGTATGTAGATCTAATCTACATTCCCTCTTAGACCAATTAAAATTGATTCCTCATCTTTTGTCCGGAGGGGTTTCCACATAATTTCTATACATTTTTTCTTTACGTACAATTGCTATAGAGTACATGTCAATGAAAATTTTCTTCATTCAATTTCATAGGTACATGCACTACAGAGGCTCAACACACAGTGAAATTGCAATATTTTTATGTCCTTGAATTCTCATTCATTCTAATTTAGAACGAAAATATCAAATGACAATAACAATTTAGGGCAGGCTGTAAACAGGACGGCAGAAAGGACATGGACGCTAGGAATTCATTTTATTTAGCATTGGCTTCTCATATCAGCCTTCCCTCTTGCTTGCAATTTCCTTACATCTATCTAACCCTAGATCAAACTAACAACATTCATGAGAAGGAGAGAATCAACATCTTGTCTTGAGCAGCGTGACAGGCTGCAGACATGTGTATTTGGTCAATGTCAAGAGTTTGATCTGGGAAAAGCAAGAAAGGCACTGTCTGACATGATTAAACAAGAACTTAACACCCTTCTGGCTCTCAACAGACTACATGCAATACAAAGAAAGCGGTGTAATGGAAATAAATTAAAAGAAGACAAGGTCTTGACAACGCCGCCGCTAGTGATAACACAACAATGTTCTGATTTGAAACATTATGCTACTATGACACAGAAGAGATGAAGCTTTTCAGTGCTGTTGGGTTTAAAACTGGCACAAATTATGAAATTGTATCTGAATAGTTTTGAACAAAGAAAAAAAAGGCTGATGTTTCTCGGTAAACTTTCTTTTAAATGGGTGCATGGATTTTTGTATCAAAAAATCAATTAACTCTCTTAGTAAAAAATAAAAGCAATGACCCCAAAAAACAGATGAAATATGGTCTATTAAAAAATTTAGACCATAGAGTTTGAAACGAAATCGAATCAGAAAACATTAGACCATACAGTTTGAAACGAAATCGAATCAGAAAACTTCAAATAAATTTCATTTTCTTTGGTATATGACTTATTAGGGGCTAATGACGTTGTAATTAAATTTGAAAGAAAATCACTTACAGTAATTTGGTCTCACATGAAAAAAAAGGCTATGCAGTTTACCATTGTGCATTTTTTGTGTTACTTTGGTTTTTAAAATGTTATATAAAACAGCAATAAAATGCCACAATAGCACAGTCATTTCATCACAACACAAAGGCACACAGCACAGCAGAAATAAAATTGGTGAGATCTCATTCAAGACATGGAACGGGACTCTGTTTTATAAAACTTGATATCAATAACAACTTACAAGCTACTGTTATAAGCTACTGAAATCATGGCATCTGATTGGCTGAGAAAAAAATTGTCATAGAAATTTAGCAGTTATAGATAACAAATTTTTATGAAACAGGCCCCTGAAGTTACTTCAGCAACTATAAAGTCTGATCATCTGCGTGGATAAAACCATTGGTGAACTAAATTCAATGCTTTCAAGACACTGGGAAAATATTTTGGAATCTAGAAATAGAGGCTGGTCTATGTGTCTTGTATGGTGTAAAGCCAGGCATATTGTATGAAAACACTGCATCACTCAACAGAATATTGCAACCATAGAGTCTAATTGTCTGAGTAGATAAAACAACTGGTGAACTAAGCTTGATGTTTTCAAGACTTTGGGAAAATATTTTGGAATCTAGAAATAGAAAGGCAGGACTAGGTGTCTCGTATAGTGTAGTCCAGGCAAATTGAATGAAAACACCACACCACTCAACTGCATCGATTGAAAGTGTAGAGCAGTGCATACAAGGTTATGATTGCAGATATCAAGATGCAGAGCCAACATGAGTAAGGTTGGGTAGTACGAGGTTGCAGGAGACGGGAGAGAGAGAGAGAGAGAGAGAGAGAGAAAGTGAGACAGACATAAAACAGACAGACTAAAACAGAGGTATGTAGGAATTATGTATTTGAATGACCAGATTGAGAGACAGAGACAGAGAGAGAGGGGGGGGGGAGGAGAATGGGACTGGGATGGTAAGAGAAAAGGGAGAGAGAGAGAGAGAGAGAGAGAGAGAGAGAGAGAGAGAGAGAGAAAGAGAGAGAAAAAAGAGAATGAGAGAGAGAAAGAGAGAGAAAGAGGAAAGAAACTGAGAGAGAGAGAGAAAGAGGGGAACGGGGAGACAGTCAGACAGAGAGACTGACTGGTAGAGATGAGAAGGACATACAGAGGAAGGACAGTCAATTAAGAAATATAAGTGCACACAAGGGGGTGGTATCAGCACTATGTAGTATAGGATTGTATGTAGATTTGGTATCAGGATGCAAAAATGACAGGCTGTAGAGTGTATCAGTAAGGGAGATATATAAAGAGATAAGGAGGTAGAGAGAGAGAGACAGATAGACAGATAGAGACAGACAGAGATAGACAGAGAGAGAGAAAGAGAGAGAGAGGGACAGAGAGAAAGAGAGAGAGGGGAGGAGGAGAATAAGAGAGAAGATGGAAGAGGGAGGGAGAGAGAGAGAGAGAAGGGGAGGAGAATGAGACGGAAGAGAGAAAGAGAAAAGGAGGAGAAGGAGGGAGGTGGAGAGAGAGAATTAAAGAGATACAAATTAACATGTAAATGAATAGTGTAATGAAGAAGAAAAGGCCTAGCACTTGTATATTTTGACAAAATATATCCTAGCGCATAATCTGCTTCAACACAGAGTTAACGCCTTTCTGGGCAATACGCTGGTTCACTGTCTTTTTCAACCTAAGCACAGGAAAGAGATGATTAAGTAGATGTAGTGACACTGTTCCCAGGTTTTTCCATCTTTTTCTTCCAAGATGATCGATGGTAGACCCTCTTAATTCATGATTAGATTAACCTCTTTTCCCTGCGGGGTAGGCTTTGTTAAATGGAGCTAACATGCTACAGTCATGTTAACACTGCCATAAACACTGCTGCCAAACGAAAAAGATTTGCATGAAAGATAATTTTTATGTTTACAAATTTTGTGAGTGATTCAAACTCGAGAAGTATTATGCTGTGAAACAGATCCATAAAATTGCTATCGAATACCAAATATTCATTGAAATTGGTCACAGCACACCATCCAGATTAAAAAAAATAACTTTCAAATTTTCAGTCAAACTTACAATGAAGTTTACTCACAAGAACTGCTGTGGTTATGGGAACATGCTATTTACGGAGCATGTGAGCCTAACTTTTTTTTCCACAGCTTCCCCTTTTACCGATCAATAAAAATCCAAGTCAGAGAGAGTGAAAGAGAGAGGGAGGGAGAGAGGGAGAGAGAGAGAGAGAGACAGAGAGAGAGAGACAGAGAGAAAGAGAGGGGGGAAGGGAGCTAGAGGCAGAGGCATAAAGAAAGAGGTAGACTGGGAAGCGAGAGAGAGAGAGAGAGAGAGAGAGAGAGAAAGAGATAAATAGGTTTCATATGTATGTTCACAGCCAGAAGGGTGTTAAATCTGTATTAAAGTAATTCTGGCTCCAAACAAACAATATGTTCTGTATGCAATAGTCTGTTCAGATCTACTGAAGACTGTAATACAATTTTGTGATGATCTATAAATAGTATTCCTCCTTACACTTTGATAAAATATCCATAGAACAAAAACTAAAGGCATGCACTACTCTTTATATATATCTACTGAAGCTTACAATACATTCAGACAAACTGATCAACTCTAATGAATGTCCATGAACTAAATATATCCCAAATGCAATGGCAGAACTCTGTCTAGATCTAGTAAAATATTTTTTTATTTTAAACTTGATGACAAATTGTGAATTTAATACATCTTCCAAAAACCCATGATGGAAAACTAATTATATCACAAATGCAATACTCTTTCTAGATTTCCTAAATATAACACAAGAGTATCTGACAAACTGAATATGTCTCAAATATCTATAATGCAAACACTGAATATATTACAAATATAAAACTTCACTCTGTCTAAACCAGCTAAAGTTTAAAACAACGCTTTCTGATAAACTGTAAATAACTCTTATGGAAAACTAAATATATCACATATGCAATACTCGTTCCAGATCGACTAAATATAACTTCGAAATCCTGACATACTGGGGATTAGTTCCCTAATATCCATGATGAAAAATTAGATATATCCCAAATATATCTTAAATGTCTGTGATGGAAAACTAAATATATCCTGAATGCATCTATTACAATAACCTCTTATATGCCCTTTGATAAGGATTTATAAATCCCAGATATTAGGGCACTGCCAATTTGGGAAGATTCCATGATGTCATGTCCTATAAGGATTATGAGCATGCCCACTTGGCGACGATGACGTCTCAACTAAACCTGATGCCCCAGATTACTGACAATATACACTGGTAATTAGAATCGTCACTTTCCCTTTTTAGTGCTGGGTATGAGGTGCACGTAGGTGTCATGGTGATCTACGGCATACCTAAACAGCTACAGCCCTTTTATTCAGGATGCCCTGATTTTTACTAAATTCAATGCAAAACATGACTCTTCTGCTTTTATGGGAGATTTTTCTGCTTTTGCTATATTAAATTGCTATTGTAACAGTGAGGTTTCTTTGCTCTGTTTCCATGTATTTAATTGTTTTTCATTAACCAGATCTCTTATAGGGATTTTATTAACAATGACAGGCAGGAATTAATTGCTTGAAATACTAGAGGGCCATGCTAAATATGGGGTAATTGTGGAGCGCCAGGAGAGTCAAGTCTCACAGATATGAGTGCTATACAAGAACCCACTATGATCATTGTTATTCTTATTATTATGAAATGTACTACTCAACATTTAGAAGTGCAATTGGAAATTTCAAGATGCTTTAATAAACAAATACAAAAACAAAATGATTATTGGATAGAATGCTAAATTTGAGTTTATCTCTTTTGTATATTTCTGTCCGAAATATATCTGCAAGTTTCTAAGAGAGGGAATTCTTTCTGGTAGACATGTCCAAAAAGCTTTACAATAACAGTATCTGTAGTGCTCATTCTCCTTGGAAGGCAGCTTCTTATTCAACGGCAACATTTCCTCACAACAAATTTGAAGAATTTAAGTGAATTTGAACTTCAGAAAATGTAAAAGTAGTTCCAAGGTTTTTAGCAAAAATGCAAAGTGAAGAAGTACAACTTTTGAACAGCGACAAAATGAAAGTTGGAAGAGTACATTGTATTACTACACAAACATTTCTAATGATATAACAAAAAAACTGTGATTTGAGAGGTTATTTCAGTTCACAAATGATGACAAAATAAAAGATAGCTGAGCTCTGGCTTGCCTTAAAGCGAGACAATAACAACTTTTGCAGTATCATATCATCTTAAAATAAATTTGGAAGGAGAGATATAATTTATTTTTTAGTGGTTTCAGTTCTGGACTGATGAACAGAAAATGAGGTTCATTAGGTACTTTATCTGTCAAATGCAGAATGAGAAAATTTTGGCTCATTTAATATTTCACATTAGTGAAAAAGAGAGGAGAAAAAGAGAGGAGAGAGAGGGGGTAGGTAGGAAGAGAGAGAGAGAGAGAGAGAGAGAGAGAGAGAGAGAAAGAGAGAGATGCTGAACAGGCTTTGACAAGTAGCAGAATAGAAGTAGAAGAGAGAGAGAGAGAGAGAGGGAGAGAGAGAGAAGGAGAGAGATTGGGGAAGAAAATACCTGGCAAATTTGGAAATAAATATAATGTGCTTTGCGATGTATCAACAGTTCTCTATTGATAAATGAAGTGAGTATCTTTGGCAGGGGAAAGGTTTTCAAAACAAAGATTATATAAAATATTATTAGATGGATCTAATATCAAAGAGATCATGGTTTATGCTCCAATGCAAAAACAAAATTACAAGGAAGGACCAATAATTGCCTCATTATGGCTAGATTATGAAAGATATCGAGCCGCTGAAACTAGCTAGTTTAAGAAACAGACTGAGGTAATATGATGCTTCAAGCAAATCACCTCTATGAAGTTCAATACAAAATCAGGTTTCCTTCCATTAAAAACAGAATAAGGTATATCTTATCATTTTCTGTGTAACTTGAATTCCAAAATAAGTTGCCAATTTTGTGTATTACCGTTATATTATTATCAATAACTCTCCTGGTTATTTGTTGAATAATGATATTGATGGTCTTACTAAAAGCAATACAGTTCATTTTGATGTTCACCATACTATGTAAACAACCTTTTAAAGAGAACATTTTGCTATATTAGATGTTTGTCAATTTTCGATTTTTTTTTTCTTCTGATCATGCAAATACCCTCACAAAATAAGTTTCACTTGGTCCATTAGAAAGTTTGACTTGGTTTTATACCAATTTCTTGGGTCTTTTTCAAGACTGAACTAAATGTGAAAATGGGCAGAGGAAAAGACAGATGAGTAGACACACAGAGACAAAGCTTTTTATCTCTGATTGATAGAAAGTGAGATTCATATAGACAACCTGAGAGAGAAGAGTAAAGAAGTTTGGATCACTATAATAATCTTCACCTTTTTCCTGTATTGTTTCCTCCTATAAGTCATAAGGTCAGCCGTCTCTAGTCTTTAAATCCAATGTATTCATTTTAAAGCATAAAACTTCCTTTTGTCATTCTTAATGTGTAATGGAATTTTAAATGTATTTTTAACAATCTTTTTAACATGTCAATATTTAAAAATGCAAGTTATCACTTTATTATGTCAACATGTAAACATGAACAATTCAGCTTCTGCTGCGTTTTATGTAAAATGACAATTACGATACATATATTTTGAAATTGCATTATAAACCATTATTGAATGGAATTGAATTAAATCAGTGGTAATAAAACCATGAAAAGCTGAAGTTTTGCAGACTGAATCAAAAGAGCTCAAACTTAGATACAACCAAAGCAGAGAGAGGCATATGAAGAGTGAATCCTATGAATCTTATCCTATCAATAAGTACGGTAAAAAAAAAAAAAAGTATAACAAAAAATAATAACAAGTACGGTCTCCGAGTACAGACCATGCAGACCCCATTGTGTTACTGCATTGGGAGCCAGTGGTTGATTGCCAATCACTGTTGATACCAGTTGTCATGGAAACCAGGCCATGATGGTCTCATTTCTTTCTCATTAGCACGTAGACCATAAACCGGGCATGATAAGGTGAACTAAGCAGAAGTAATCGCTACTGTATTTAGATCTACATATGAATGATGTTCATGAATATATATAGCACTCTCACAGAGGGTAGCTTTGATATAGTCATGGTAACAGTGTTTCCCTGAGGTCTTATTGAAGGTTATTGTATTTCTCTGTAGAGGGTCATTGAGCATCGTATTGGGATGGATATGTATGCAATGAATGTAGCTGATCTTTTGCACGTTTTTTTTTAAATACCTGTATGAGGGTTAAATGAAAATAGAAATAGGTTTACTTAAATGTGTGTTATGTCATTACATAAATAGAGCTGCTAATGATATAGGTGCTATGATATATATATAGATGAATTTCCACTTCATATACATGTATATACATCTTCAAAGCTACACAAATTCCTTTAGAAGGATCAACATGACATACAGATTGGTCACATATATATCTTCATTTAGTATATCTTAACATCACAGACAAGTGTGCGGCAAATCTGCCTGTACTCTGAAATGATACAATGAATGAAAATGTACTAGTATGCTTATAGGATTAGTTCTGAATTGTATATTAATGATCATTTCAAGGCAATTCTTTACTGGAGACAAGCGAGCTACCCAAGTCAATTATAAAACTGTAAAGTCATTTTTGATGATCTCAAGCTACAGACAGCAATCAAGATCTACAGCTGAAGCAGAATTGTATACATTTCTTTAGGTTTTCAAAAATAGGGAAAATCAAAGCCATCTCCTAGAAATTAAAATAGGTCTAATATTCCTTGCACTAACCCATGTTCCTATCATGCCCACTAAAGTACTGCACCTTATAGTACTTAAATCATATTCACAAACTATCAAAAACTGAATGACAGGAGCATTATCTTGAAAAGCATCCAACCAAAACTCCACTGAGCTTTGTGTTGGATCAAAGAAGAAGCAGTTGATATGGAGTGCAATCTTATGGTGTTGGGGGTGTTTCACAAAGATTCGAAGTCAAACTTGACTCTAAGTTGGACTTAAATATTATGGAGAGCCATTTGTAGCCTTAAAATAAAATATATTCAAAAGCAAAAAACAATTATTTTAGACTTTTCATAAATTCCACATCAAGAACATTAAAACGCCTTGATGATAGAAAATATGAATGATTTGAATCAACATTTTATGCCTTTTAAAAAAACTTCTTCAAAATAGTTTCAAAGATGCTCATGGCTTTCCATAATTGTTAAGTCCAACTTAGGATCATTGTGAAACACCCCCATGGAGTGCTAGCTGAGCAGCGAGCTAATGATCTCGGTCAAATTAGCTATGACCGCTATCAGGGTGAGATTATACTAGCTAGGTCCGCATTATTGCATTCATAAAACAAGCATTAGCTGAAAAATGCAGGTATTTTTCACATATTACCAGCACTAAAACAAAGTGCATTATTTTGCTGCAGGTTTATGCTCATAACGTTCTATTTATAATGCTCCTATCCTGCTCCTTATATGTGCTTGAGAATTTATGAAAGGGGTATAAGTTTATGGACTCTTAAATCTTACCTCTCCTTGGCCCACTTCTTGGTGTTCAGTTCCACATCATCCTCGACAAACAAGTCAGGAACATCTTCGTTTCCAGAATTCATTTTCCAAGACACAACAAGGTTACTAGTCATGGTCAAGGAGCGTACCACTACAGGAATATCTCCTGTCTCAATCAAACCACAAATTACACCACCCCTCAGTGAGAAGATGTATTCCTAGAAGCTTGCTGCAATTAATAGACAGAACTTGTATTCCTGACAGCCAACTGCAATTCACCAGTAATGTCTTGGAAATAAAGAAGGTGTCAGTTCCTTTATATATCTCTGAAAACATGAAGATTCAAAATGAAAGCTGCAGGTCACTGCAAGTCAAGATCCGTGTATTGTTTTTGTTTCCCTTCATGCATGAATTTGATGCGCCTAGCACTCTCAAAACGTGAAGATTCAAAGTGATCGCTGAAGGCCACTGAAAGTCAATATCGGTGCATGTACTATAATTTTCTGCATGTATTAATTTGGTCCGACTACCCAAAACCACTTGTGAGAGGTTTGTCCTGAAGGCAACACTAATTAGAATGCACAGTCAGCCAGCAGCTTGCAGAGAGGATTCCACATTTAGAGAAGCATGGAGAGTAGAGGCATCCAAGTTTACTGGTTAGGTTCTGGTGAGGAGTGACGATACAACGATCTCGAAGCAGGGGTATTTCTTGAGGAAATTCCTGAGGTCATGACTATGTTTATCCCAACATCTTTCCATAGATATGATTCAGAGTCCCCTGGTGTTAGGCCGATCAATAATTGTACTCTCTCCAGACACTGGCGCCTCTTTGCCAGATGCGTATACACACAGCGGCACGGAGCACATATAAAACGGCATGTGATAGATATCAATAAATGTGAATATTCTTTGATGAACCGTAGGGAAGAGGGGCTAGGAAGGAGGAACTCCTGGAGAATTGACCTGAGAGTGCTCTATCTTGCAGCTAGCATCAGTGATCTTATCATTGCTTTGGACTATCAGATGAATAGAGCAAGCGCGATTGATTTAGCCTTCACATTGATATTGTCATTTCACTTCTGCATCAATGATTTTGTCTTTGCTCAAATGACCTTTAGAATAAACAGGCAAACTGGATTACTTGAACAATTACACTGCCACTGCACTTACTTACATGTACTGTTCTTAATATTGTTTGGTATCTTGCCGTTGTTTCAAAGATTTGAAAATTGATTATTTTCCAGCTGTTTTATGTCAGAATACAACTCTCTCAATAAACATAGATCTTGCTGTTCTCTTTGTACGGCACTTTTGGTCCAAGATCATATATCTTTGCTTTCTTACAAAGCTTAGTTATCCGAATCAACATGCAATTCAGTTCCCTTGGCTATAACGAAGTGGTGAGGAAACATTGAACATATATGTTTAGTCGACTGTTGTTCTAGATATTCTTCAGAGATATGAAAATTCATTCTATTCCAGGTGTAGTATTCCAGAGCATAATACTACCGTTTAGAGATCTTGTACCCCCTATATGGTAAGGTACACTGCGCTGATAAGCAGATTTTCTCTATGCCTTGTCACAAAGCCAATTTCCATGGCTTTACCATGCAGTGATGAGAAAGTGTTAATTAAAAAAATACAGGTTCAACCATGAGCTTTTAACTAGCTGATCACTGTTCCAGTAGTATGACTCAAAGCCTTGAAAACTGATTCTTTTCCAACTGATGTATTTAAACATATATCTCTGTCGGTTGATCTTGCGCTTCTTACAGCAAGGCACATCATGCAGAAGTGAAGACTTTCCATCTCTTCATCCACGATCGTGTCTTTGCCATGTCACAAAGCTCTTATGATGTTATCACCCTCAACGAGCATTCCAGTTTCCATAGATACATGTTGCAGATATAAAAACTAATGAAGTCACTGCTTCAATTACGAAACAGTATTTCACCGTAGAACATACTCGTTCAGATTAATTAACCATGTCACGAAGCTCTTATGATGTTATCACCGTCAACGAGCATTGCAGTTTCCATAGATACATGTTGCAGATATAAGAAAATGATGAAGTCACTTGCTCAACTACGAAATAATATAATTTCACCGTAAAACCTACTCGTTCAGACAGAATAAGCATTCCATGTGCGCTTGCATTGCTTCACATCACGACTTTGAATGCCAAGGTTATAGCCCGGTGTATTCCAGTAGATCCTCAAGTGCATGTAATGTAATTCATCCTGGCAAATAAAAGGCCAGTAAACAGAAATCCCAATGGCCAATCACCATGGCAGTGTATGTCAACAACTATGTCCGCGGCATGTGCAGTTTGATGGCAGATAAATTGTCAGACAGATACATGTATAAATGATGCAGACGCTTGTGTACCCAACAGCCAAGGCAGAGAACTAAAACGCCCCAATGTACCGGTACTTTCTTTATTGCCTCTGAAATGAGCAATTTAATTTCCCAGCCACATAACATGCATCACGATATCGATCAATACACAGAATTGATACACAACACAATTAAGGCGGAGAATTTCAGCACCATATCTGCATTATGCAAATGAAAATGCATCGTTATTAATGACACCTGGTCACTCCTGGGTGTCAGGCACAACCGCAATCGTCCATGGTTACGCTCTATATCAACACCTATTTCTCGTTAAAATAATTGCTGTTTGCAGCAATTATTGCTCATGAGGATAATAGGCTTTGTGTTGTAGAAATGATAATTAAGAGTTCTATATTGAGAAGCATACTGCGTTATTGGCTGGGAACGCTAAACAAAGTCAACATAAAAGGAGGGGATATAAATAAACAGAGGGTGAGAAGAAAAGAGAGAGAGAGGGAGGGGGGGGGGGGTATGAGAGAAATGAAAAAGTAAGAACTTATGAAAGAGAGAAAGAAATTAGAACAAGAACAAATATGAAACAAATATTTGAAGAGGAAGATGGATTAAATGATATTAAAAATGAAAGAGAGAGTGAAAAAGTAGAAAAGCAAAGGATAATTGAGAAAGACTGCATTTATGCTTGTATTTGCACTTTAAATTCCAGAGTTAGATTGCATTATTGTTTGTAATTGCACTTGAAACTCAACATCAACTATTAGAATTCATGTTTAAATTGCACTCGTTCCTGCTTATAATTATAATTGAAATGCAACATCTAGTGAACAAATATTTAGATTGCATTTTCAAATGTGTTTGTACTTCTAACTCAATCAATATCTAATGGTCTACAATGTATTCTAAGTTATCATTGTACTTGGAACTCAACACCAACTGAAAAAAAAATCATACTTGTTTGTAATTGTACTTGAAACTTAGCCTCTACTGAAGAAGTAAGATTTAGGTTGCATGCATTCATGTACATGTATGTTACTGTACTTGAAACTGTCTGCTAACAAATGTGAAAAGTTTGGAATGCACAACCAAGAATGAAAGGGTTGTTCCATTACTGCACTAACAATCTTCCAGGAGAATCATTTCAACCTGAACGAAATAAAACAAACAGATAATGTAAACTAAATGTTAATAATGCTCCTAAAAGAAAAGGTGAAGTTCCAAAGGCACATCCCACAAAAAAAAATTGTTTTTACAATGCAATACAAAATAGTAGGGATTTTTTTAAAAAAACAGACAGATATCAAGGAAAAAGTTATTTCACCGTAAACAATGTAACACAAACTGTTACCAAATGGTTATTAGTGATCTAATTATAGCCATGAGCAGAACTACTAACAATCTACTTTCTTCAGTTAACTAGACAGAGTCCTTTCCAGCTAATATAAAAGCCATGATCGCAGGCATACGTCAAAAAATCTATAAAAAGCTATCAAATTGCAATCATTTTCTTTTCGATCAATGCCAATTCTCTACATGAGCTTCAGAAGTATGTTTCCAGCATTCTATACATTTAAAGGACATAATGGAAATTGATTTGAGTAAGAAGGATACTTTTGTATTGATCGTTGAAGATATTAGGTCCCTTGCTGGAAAATTGTTTGTTGATCGGAGAGCTGAAAAGGGTGTTGATTGTCTGGAAAAGTGCAAGAGTCAATTTTGCCTGTTTGACTCTTACAAGACAAAATGTGATGTGTTCTATTAAATGAGGTTGCCATTTGCTAAAAATCAAGCCAGGTGCATAATGTATGAAATAGGGAGGACATTTCAATAGTAGTAGAAGTAGTAGAATATGAATAAATAATGAAAATAAATGCTGCAAAAATGGTATCATTTTCTCTTTTTAGGAAGAAATAGTTAGAATGAAAAGTCTTCACAGAACACTAATGAAGATATCATCTGTTTGGTGCCAGAAGAGCATTAAAACGCATATACTTAAACACATACATGTAGTTATCGCCTGTCTGGCACTTAACAAACAATATGGTAGAGAATGCTGGAATTGCTTTTACTCATTGATTAGTGTTTTTTTTTTTAACCCAGGATTTTTCCCTCGTCTTCTCAACAAATTTAGACTTAATCACTGTTCTCCAGAATACTTGCAAGGAATTGGCAGTTTGGCATTCACAAGCTCAAGATATTACTCACAAGCGACTGAGCTTTACTTCAGCCTCCGAGGATTTTGAAGGCTCGTTCACATAAGTTATGTTCGCACAGCTAGCTACGACCGCACTACTTTTAAACTTTAAGTTTGTGAAACTTTGAATTTGTAATCATCGTACAAGCATACCGTGCTTCACATTTTTGTATCTTGTAGCACAAACATAATTAGATATACACACAGGACCATTTTTTTCACCCCAACTTACCATTCATGTACCATACGAAAAACCAAAGTGGCTTACTATGGTATATGTGAACAACCCCTATGGGTGTATGTCATTTGCGCCCCCCCCCCCCTCCCCCCTCCCCCAATTCAATAAGCCTCACTTCATAAGGAGAACTTAATGAACTTCCCCTTCAAACAATGCAAAAAACCTTTCAAAAAGCAATAAGAGGAATGTAACTTATGAAGAAACAAAATAGGATTGTCATGTATCCAAAATACCATTCTTAAACCAGAGCCAGAAGAGCAGTAAGTCATATATTTCAGTGCCCTACTTGATAATATCATCTCTTGAGTACCAGAAGGGTGTTGAACGATAAGAGTAGCTAACATCGTTTTGTGTCTTTGCAGACAATATCTTCATGCATGCGCCAGGCAGAAGGATGCTATTGGATGAGCAGATGATGAATCTACATGTAAACCTTGACAGCAGTGTATTTTTAAAGTTTTGCACATTTGTCCACTATATCTATGCAACACATTTATATAATTATGTAAATCATCTTAATTGTCAAAAGTGATATTGTCACTTTAGCAACAAAAAAACTAAGAAATTAATAGAATTGGATAAAAGAATGTGTTTGCATCCTTCTACCATGCATGCACATGATGATGGTTTACTTGATTGTATAGGAATAAAGGAACCATGTTTGTAGTAAACAAGGAAATGTATTTTCTCTGCAAAATAAAGACAGAATTATCTGACTCGTAAGGTGCTTTTTAATCACGATGTATCTTTCAGTAAGGAATCACTTAGACTAATACATTTGTCTCAGCAGTATTGTATTTCAATAAGGAGGTGTATTGTTGCACTCAAAGAGGCAAGCAACCTGCTTATATGTGCTATTTAAAGAACATTCTGAGATATATGATACAAAAGAAGAAGAAAAGAAGGTTGCATTAATTTGATGCCATGATGAGTAAAAAAGGAGATGTCTCTTTCTCTAAATGTCAGCAGATGAAATTTCTTTCTTTGCCATCTCTCCTCAATACAATTCTATGCTCAAGGTACCTAGCGTAAGACAATACCTTATTCAAGATAATAGAGAGAGAGAGAGAGAGAGAGAGAGAGAGAGAGAAAGAGAGAGAAAGAGAGAGAGAAAGAGAGAGAGAGAGAGAGAGAGAGAGAGAGAGAGAGAGAGAGAGAGAGAGAGAGAGAGAGAGAGAGGGAGGAGAGGGAGGGAGAGAGAGAGAGAGAGAGAGAGCGCGAGAGAGAGAGAGAGAGAGAGAGAGAAAGAGAGAGAGAGAGAGAGAGCGAGCGAGAGAGAGAGAGAGAGAGAGAGAGAGAGCGAGCGCGAGAGAGAGAGAGAGAGAGAGAGAGAGAGAGAGGAGTGAAAAAGAACAGAATAACCTGCTTGGAACCAGAAGGGCATTAACTCATATACATTAACACAGAGTTCACACGCCCTTCTGGCCCTCAACAGACAACATAATGGATACAAAAACATCAGTCTAGGGGCTTTACGGTTCTCTTCTTACCGGTACTCAGAAACAATACAAAAACAAGAGATGGGGTCAAAATGTATTGAAAGGTAGGTATATTGCAAATGACTAGCTTTGGGGTAAAAGATCTCAAATATCACAATACAGAAAGAACATGAGATGATAAGAAGGAAGGGATGGAGAAGAGAAAGGTTTTCTCAAATTACATTCTAAGAAGTAAGAAGTTTTATATCCAGATCATATATTTTTGGAAGTTTCAGATTTCAGAAAACATGTATGTCTGCAAGTGTGGATGAGTGGTACATTACAGAGAAGACTGGGCTCTTGGAAAGAGAAAATAGTTTGCCAGCTTTTCTATTCTTCTTATTCTTATAAAGTGTGAACGACAACAATAGAAAATATGTCTCCTGAAAAGGATAGCTCTTCAAATGCACTCAACATAATAAATTTAGCCGACAAGTTTACAGTGCATGTGACTTGCATAACAAATTAGTCAATAACTTATCAGTCTGATGATTCCAGAACCTCACAATTAATTTAGACCAAATCTTACGTGGTTCAGAATGAATCTTTTCCCATCGTTTCCCATACAGTTTGTTTCAGAATGTCATTGCATGACCGGAACTCAACTTTATCTTTACCAGTAAGCATAACAGTAACCCCACACGCAACCTTTTCTGTGATTAGGTGTGATTAGTTATACCGTTTCGGGATAGTTATACAATGAAATTGTGTGTGTGGACGCTTACTAACGATACGTCGTATAACGAAACGTTGTGTAACGAAACTTTATGACCGCAGTAGCAAACTGGGCACCTATAAAACATTTCGCTGTAGAGTTTCGGGATTACTTTCTTTTGTGTGTGGACACCCTGTAATTTATAAGATGATTCTTTATACGACGTTTCGTTATAGAGTTTGGGATAAATTATTTTGTGTATGGACACGCTGTAACATATGGCAATCAATCCCGGTTTCAGGTTCAATTTGAGGGATCTAGCTGTCTTGCCTTAAGGCATGATCATGGCGTTGCATTACGTGATGCTCATAAAACGATGCCCAATGTCATTCATTGCGGAGCGGAGACCCGACACTGCAAACGGAAAAGACAAACCCTGAAGCAAGCTGATCAAACGAGAGTGAATTTCCGATCCAAGGACGGCCTGATGTCCAAAATCTTTACAATTCTACCTCTAGAGTGTTGATATCATTCTTTTTACATCCTGTTTTGTACATCCCTTCTTAATTTCATTTTGTTGTTTTTTTTAGTATGTACACTTCCACATATCATGTTGAGTTACCCAAACTAGTTATTTCTACCCTTGAATAACAACTGTTCTTTTCAATTATAATATTTGTTGATAATCAACAGCATAATATGACTATAAACGCCTGTATCAATATGATGGATAGTAACTTGTCCTTATGTAGCCTGTATAAAAGAAAAACACATTTAACGAAAAAACAGATTTTCATGAATCATTATTGTTTTCCTATAAGCCACTTTCTTATTTTATGGTTCACATACTTTTTATTGCATATAAGCCTGTTGCATTTGACCTGCAACTAAGCCAACCAAAGGGCATATTCAATAACCTATTACATGAACAATTTAGATGTGTAAACATTACAATGACCTCAACTGTGAATTCATATTGAACTCTGAAAGATTCTCTCTTCCAAAATCATATTTACCTCACAACTGTACTACAAATTGTATGGTGATAAATATTGATCGTATGATCTACATTTGCCACTCTCCACCCAGGTGTTAAGTGGGTACCCGGTAGGATGCGAAAGCTAATGTGGTTTGATTAGCAATGGCGCTTGTAAAATGGCGACTGGCTGGAATGCTCCCCAGGGAGTGGAGAATGTGCATACCTTTTGTGCGGGTAAGCATGAATCCGATGACCGGGGTAATAATATATATCTGTAAAGCGCATTGAGAGGGCCTGCGGTCCTGAAATGCGCTATATAAGGACGAACTATTATTATCATTATTATTATAACAAAACATAATTAGATCACAATGATACAGTATTCAGTATGTTATGATAGGCAATATCATGAAACAGTGGCCTGTACCTAACTCCTTAAAAGAATATCCAGATATTTTTTCATGCAACCAACTCCATGACAGTCATATGACTCATATCCGATTACATTATAGAGGTCTATTCTACCTTTCATATATGACTGCACACCTTATTGAGGGCCTATTATTGAATCTGTCACCTTGAAAACCATATCATGTTAGAAACACACCTGGGAGCTTGAGAGATATTTTCATGGTCGATGTTTCATTTGAGGACACCATATCCCAAAGCAGGTAATCACATGTTATTGATCCTGATGTAATATAAATACCTAGGGCTAAAGAGTAATAGTGCTGATCGAATCTTCTCATTATGATAGCAAACTAATGGCATTCCTGCAGGCCCTGTTTCTGTTATTCTATTTTTCTAAGTGAGAGCGAGCGAGCGAGGGGGAAAAGGGGGATTTTACATGCAGCTTGGCTTTTGTTTATGCTTCTAGCATTGTTTCCATAAAAGCAGCTTTTGTTTTTACAACTCTGATTGTTTCATATGCCACTTGTTAGCTCCTGGATACAAATTAATTAAAAGTTTTAATGTTACAAGTTATCTTTCAATACAAGTGCAATAATGCCTGCAGCATTGTTTCAGCATCTTTTTTAATTACCAAAAACCAGTCACCTCGTACACAGTAGGCTTGCGGGTGCACCATGTGAGAGAGAGGGAGGATTGAGGAGTCCTGAAAAGGACTCTCGGTAATCTTTCTTGAGGGTTTGTAGTCCTGAAAAGGACTGTTGGTATAGTCTTGAAAAAGACTGTTGGTTATCTTTCTTAGCTTATAGTTCTAAGGAGAACTATAGCGCTTGGAGAGGATGAGTGGCGGGAGTGCATGGCTCGACGTTTCGAACAGGTTGACTATTCGTCGTCAGGAGTCTCTAAAAATACAAGTGACATAATCCCTGCAGCATTGTTTCAGCATCTTTTTTCATTACCAAAAACCAGTCACCTCATGGTAACCAATTATTTAGACTCTAGATTTAATACAGAATCTCAAAAAAACAAATTTATTAAGGTTATAAAGTTACATGTAATCTAAAAATAAAAGTGACAAAATCTTTAAATTTAGCATCTTCCTTTTTGTTCCATTGTTCTGTAACCTAAGAGTCGCTTCTTGAAAATTAAGTAAACAGAGGCTTATATGAACATAGAGTCTAATAATAAACATGATAGAATGACTTAACAAATTTCCTCAAATCCTTGCATGACACGTTGGTGCAAATATTTGATGACAGCCATGACTGGCTGAAATATCAATCAACAAAGGAGGCACTTTCCATAATTTTATTAAACGAATTCGGTTTCACTGGCTGCCTGCCGTATCAATAAACGAAATTAACAAAAGACTTAACTCCGTTTCGTTGACAATCAGCCGTAGACGAGAGTCTTCGTGCATGGCTGATTGTCAACGAAACGGAGTTAAGTCTTTTGTCAAATCTGCTTTTTGCTACGGCAGGCACCCAGTGAAAACAAATTCGTTTGTTAAAATTATGAAAATGTAAGGGCTACTTTAAACAAACAAAACTTTGTTATTCCTGGCTCATTTTTCTTGATTGAGGTATCATATGAAAGAGCAGAAAATGAACTTTCTAGAAATATGAATTTTTCTTTGAAATTCAGATACCGCCCGCCAAATTACTTTTTGGTTTCCTTGCTTCAAATTGCTTTAAATCACTCATGCGTGAAATATGCATCACGTGAGTAGCATCAACTGAAAGAGGAGACTCTAAGCTTTTCAAATATGTATCATTCATTAATTATGGTTGTGATTAAGTTATGATAAAACATCGATACTTCTCGGTTTCGTTTTTTCTGGGACGCACTGTATAACTCACTTACTTAACACAGGAGTTAAAGCCTTCTGGCTCGGAACAGACAATATTCACACAGAGCCTAAAACATACCCCTAGAAATCAAGACTGAACGTGTCATTTCTCAAATAATTACAGCTTTAAAAATATGCATTGGATTGTGACATAGGTTGAATATTTACTTCTAAATTGCCTCTCTGAGAAGCCATTAGTATCATTAAACCATTATTATTATTATATCACTGAAATAAATATGGCCCTATCTTGTATTGTACAAAATGCACTTACCTGCAGATAGAAGTAGAAGCAGTAGACAATGTAAAGATGTACACCGGAATTATTGTCCATTGAAGAGATGATCACGAGCATGAAAAAAGGGAAAAGAAAAGAAAATTAAATGTGAGTCATAAAGGATTATACCAACAGCAAGAAGAACAACAATAATAATAATGATAATAATCATTAGACAACACAATAATAATGATAATAACAATTAACAGGGAAAAAAGAGTATGAAATAATAGAAGGAAATGAAGGAGACCCCCCCCCCCCCCCCCAGAAAAAAAAAAACCCAAACAAAATAATTGTTTTATATATATATATATTTTAAACAAATAATAATGATAATAATAGTAATAATACTTTTATGTAGTGCCTAATAAACGTAACATCTGTTGAGAGCCTGAAGGGCTTTACACTCAACGCATGTACCTTAACACAGAGTGTGTGTTTGTTGTTTTGTAATATTGTCTTGTGTTTTCCAAGGCTTCGTAGGCACAACTTGAATTGTATTTTTTCTGGGGGATCCACAAACTACAGGCACTGCTTTTTGGTGGACCCCCCCCCCTCCCTCCCCCATTTCCTCATAAATTAAGAAATCTTGTAATAATTTTATTATGTGTAAAGTGTGTTTGTATAGTTACCAAGAAAAAATGAATTATGTACATACATTTTTTGTTCATACTTTCTGTAATATTATATGTAATACCTTTGTTTATCTTTATGTTGGAAATAAAATAAATATGAATTGAATTGAATTGAAAATGCCCTTCTGGCTCTCAGCATGATGATGATGCAGTCCCTTAACTTGTTCTAGATCAATAAATTCAACTGCTGAGCTACACTGATTGAAAATCAATGAGCCTTAGACCACAAGCTGAGAGCCAAACCGATACGTATCATTACACACGGCCTCTACGTCTTGCTTCTCCCAAGATACGATTGTTATGGTCCATTCATACTGGAAGAAATTCATATGAAACTTTGAAAAACATGGTATAAAGAATTATTGTACCACTAAACAAGGCCTCCGTGTCTTGTTTCTCTATAGATACTTGTTTTGATCCATTCATATTACAGTCAATTTATATAAAGCTAAGATACATAATAAGTTGTTTGCTATAGCTCATTCAAACTATAGAACATTTATATGATTTAACTCATACAAAGAATGGAATACAAACGTCAATAAATAACATTGTATGAGAACCACTGTAAAGTGAAAGAGGCATACATACATAAACAGTATCTCATACAGAAATATTGTATAAGAAAACTAGTTTTAAAGAGGACAGTTGACTTGACAGATTGCCAATCCTCAGTGTGTCCTCACAATTAGACCTGGGACCCGTTTCATAAAGCCTTTTCTCAATGACAAATTACAAACATCAGTGACAAATCTGCTGATAACCAATCATAAGTAAGGATTTCAGTAGCTTATAACATAAACTGTTATTTGTCACTGATGACAAGTTTTGTGAAACGCCCCCTAGTCAGTAAAAAGAAATATCATATAAGAAAACTAGTTTGAAAAGGACAGTTGACCTGACAGCTGGTCAATCATCAGTGTGTGTCGGCCTCACAATAAGACCCAGCAAGTTATACATTATTGTACTCACAGCCAGGTGCGTACGCAGCGCGCGGGGGGGGGGGGGGGGGTGACCCCTCACAAGTAACCTTACCCTCCCTCCCTGAGTCGTGAGGCAAAATTTTTGGAACCAAAAAAAAAAAAAAAAGTGCTCTTACCTCATTTTTTTGTTAAATAAAAAAAAATATATATTAAAAAATAAAAACTTAATTTTTGTTTGTACCAAAGGGTGACCCCCCAAAAGTGACCTTACCCCCCTCCCTAAGTCGTGAGACAAAAATTTTGGGACCAATTTTTTTTTGTAATGTGCTCTACCCGGTAACCCCCCCCCCCCCCACCCCCACCCCCGCAGGAAAAAATCCTGCGTACGCCACTGCTCACAGCACTGATTGGAAGTGGACTTTGATTATCAAGTTTCATTTGAAGCGATACTAAACTTCCACGTCCCTGTACGACATTTCATGTTTCACATTTCACAAAATGTTTCACTATGGGTCATTCCGACTAAAAGCAATTACTGATCATATAGCTACAGGGTGTACATGTTTTGCACAGCTATACAATGAATTTTACTGGTCTGAATGAGGTGTTAGATTTTATCTTGGAGAGATCAAGACACTAGTATGACTGGATAGTGGTTCCTTGGGTTAGATTTATAGGTCTGTCTGTACCTCAGACAGGATCAGATGGCACCAAGCAGTCAATTAAAACAACTGTAATGATATATGTTTAAATCAATCTTCTTCAGCCGGCCATATCAGTGACCTAAAGCTCACAGGGATGATAGGGGCTTTTATACAGCAAGCAAAAACCACAAGTTTACCACTGGTTTTTCTCACATTCAGGAGTTTTGTTGGAAGTTGCTAGGCAACTACCCATTTTTTATAAAATTGGTTTTTATGGGCCTAGTGTATTAGAGTAGATTAGGTAACTTGAAATGGTTGATTGTGGTTGTACCACAGACATTACAGAGGAAGTGGCAAAATGTCAAGGTTTATTGTATGACCTGCGATTCTAACGATCTCTCTCTATTCGAGTATTAAAACTGTAAAACATGACTCACACTAAATGGGTCTGATCTATTGTACATATAGCCTGGTGCAAAAAAGATAATAGCCATGTTTAGACGGGGGCTTCCTAGTCAGCGTAAGTCTTTTCCTGCATCAATTAATATTCCATAAATATTTGACTTATACCATCAGTTGTTGTCCATACACACTTACTCAGACCAACTTGCCACGATTAAGTTAACTCAACCTTCCACCGACCCAGTCTTACTCAGCGTAACTTCCAGAAGTGGTGGCGCCCGCACTAGTCGACCTCAACTAAGCTTCCGCATCTAAACCGTGCTAAATCTAATTTTCATTTTCGATTGTATAAACAAATCCTTGTGAAAGGTCACTGATACTCTGAGTGCCAAGTGAGAACATCCAAACGGTTAACTTACGCCACCCACTAGTCGTGTTAGCGTGTTACTCTTGGAAAAATCCAGGAGTAAATCAGTCGGCGTAAAGGTTGGCGTAGCTAACACAGCTATCGTTCAGACGGTCGCTATGTCGACCTTACCATATTTACGCCAACTAGCTCTATATACGACCTTTACGCTGAACAAAATTGCCACCGTGTGAACATGGCTAGTGTGATACCATCTCATTGGAAATATTACCCTGATAAAAACTTATATTATGCTTACTTCTTGGAGAAAGGTTTTCCTTGACAACTTAAAGTCTTGTCAGAGCATTTCCAGACATAGCAACAGGTAATGTATGGAAAGTGGATTCCATCCATAGATGTATAGAGCAGGTAAATTAAGCAATTAATATCCAGGGGTCCAGAGAGAAACATGCATAAAATCATATAGATTGGTAAACAGGTTTATTGGGTTTTAGGTTTTAATAAGGTTAGGGTAGGATTAGGTATAGCGTTGGGTCCAGGTTTGACATCATAAGAACTTGTATAATGTAGGATATTAACTGCAGAGCAATTGTTGTCACAGCATGTATTATACAACCTGTAAAAAGACTATTATTGTACTATGATGTATCATTCTATTCAAGCCCAACTGCCAGCAATATACAAAAATGCAATTTAGGTCGCAGATAGAGTGGGTTGAAATGATTTATAGATGGTGGTTGTTGAGTTTATAGGCACATTATGCAGACAGGATAGCGGTGCCAAGCTTGTTTTCCTCCCGCCATACAATTCAGCTGTACCCTGCGCCCCCTCCCAATCACATAATTATACAAAGCAAATGATTTAAAACATGAGAGATACAATGAACCAATTTGTTCCTAAAAAATGCTGAGTTTATGCGTTGATTTCCCTGTTCTAGAGACAATTGTTACCTGTTTGACAACTGAATTTTCCCATATCCTGTAAGCAATGGGTTCATTATATAAAACAAAAGACCTGGGGGGTGTTTTACAAAGACTAAGATCGACTTTAAGTTTGACTTAACTATGGCAGGCTGTTCATGCCACTAGTTGCTCTCACCATTGGTCTCTCAATTATGATCTGTAGATAATATTTTTTCCTTCAATAATGAACTATCAAAAAAGGGAAATTCTGTAGATGTGTGACCATGATTTGTACGTCCCTTGAGAGACCATTGCCAGTAAATTGTGAGAGCAAACAGTGGCATGAACGGCTTGCCATAGTTAAGTCCAACTTAAAGTTGATCTTAGTCTGTGGGAAAGACTCCCCTGGATGTAAAAGTTAATTTAGTTACTTGGAGTGATTTATTGATTGTGATTGCTTGATTTATAGCGCTGCACACAGAGACCTGATTATGACATCTAGACAATTAAAGTTCTCATGTGCTACATGCAAGCACAGACTTGCCTCAAGAGAAATCACTGGATGAATCAAATGTTTCATTATTGATGTCAAATAAAATAAAATGGAATACTAAAAGCCAAAATGGCCTGAAGTCATTGAAGCATATGACTTAACCTACAGTTTATGTCTTTTTGCATTTTACCCACACCACTACCACTGCTGATTTCTATGAGACGTACAATAAGGTACAATATGAAATTGCCATTGAATTGATTTTTTTTTAATAGTTGCGATCGTATTACAGAAAGACCACCTCTCTACAAAGACCACTTTTTTGTTTCCCATAACCAGAGTTTCTCATAAAAAAGCTGTGTTCACAAAAGCCTGTACTCAAAGGCCACCTGCATATAAAGACCACATTAAAGACCTGATTCCCTGGAGAGGTGGTTATAAACAGGTGTGTCTTTATGTCAAACTCACATTTTACCCAACTGTCTTGTTAAGCCTTTTACTCATCCTAAAAGTTCTCTCCTCCTCTCCTGACTCTTTACAACGACTCTTAACTACTGCACTATGTGTCCTTAATCATTAACTACTACTGGCATATGAGCAAGATCTATTGCAAGAGAAGCAAGCTTTCAATACAAAGCGCTGGAAGGCTTTAAATGTCAGAAGTGATAATTACCAAGATTCAACAAGACGGTTTCCAAAAATGACACACCCTCCATTAATCTGTCAAAACCAATTGCTTAAGATCACTACATGTATGCTATATCGAATGGAGATGTTAACACATTATAGGAACCAGGTGGATATAATATATCCATGCCATGCAAATAATCTCCCGGTGGTATATTGTTTTCATCAAAGGATAGATACACCAAAGGTTTCAAGATTATTTCACTCTTAATCTATACAGGTGTTACATTGTTGTTGTTGTTTTTTTGTCATGAGCTAATCAAGACAAAAAATGGGTGATTTTGCATAAAAAAATATCGTTTTGTAAAAAGCAATCCTTCTGTTAAATAGTGCCCCTTTTTGTGCAAAATTGCACATGCGGCAAACTAACAACCATGCAGAGAAGCAACAAAAACAATCAAAGGGTTAATTTGTCAAAACCAAGTGCTCAATACCATGAGATGATACATCTACTGAACATGTTAACCCGGTGTGTACAAGGACCAGGGGGGCATTTCACAAAATTTGTCATCAGTGACAAATGACAATTTGTGTTATAAGCTACTGAAATCCTTGCTTCTGATTGGTGATCAGCAGATTTGTCACTGATTTTTGTCATTTGTCATTGAAAAAAGGCTTTGTGAAACGCCCCCCAGGTGGGTCCCTTAATACCCCATTGCCTACCGTAGCCATATGGCTCCTATATCAAAACCTATGGGAATATCAAATATTAGCAGTCAGTGGGTCAGCAGATTAACCCATGCTTGAAAAGAATACATTTAGAGTGAACAGTTTCCAAAACACAAAAGCATGCACGGCTTTAACACTGTATATGTCTCTATGCCTTCAAGATTTCAAAGGTCAAATTTTAAGTTCCAATGCTTTCATTGTTTGATTTGTGTGCAAAATGTATTACATTTGAACAAACTCTAAAATGTGTCTGTCTCTTTCTGTACCTATTGTTTAAAAACATTGAGTTCATTAATGCATATATTGGGTGGATCTCCTTTCCATGGCACGTACCAAAGGGGCTAAATTGTACTTTGTATGACCTGTATTGAAACAGGTTTATAATAATGATGGATTCATTCACCAAATTTTCAATAAACATGTTCCAATGCACTTTACAATGACAACCATTAACAGAATAAGCAAGGTTTCGATTTGAGATTAATCAAATTATGTGAAACTGCTGGCTATGGAGAATTTTGGGTAGTTTATTTCACATTTTGGGAGTAGCAGTTGAGAATATACCATCACCATGTGTTGGCAGCAACTTGGAAGATGGGTGATTCGATATGATGCTGAATTACTCTAAAGAATACCTTTCAAAGTATTCCTTTTAATAAATAAATAGCATGCCTGCATCCTCTACCCTAGAGGTAGTCTTTCACCTTTAATACTTTGCCATGAAGTCAAGAATCATGGGTATTCCTCTCCATGGCTTATTACACTCAGCAAGCGAGCCACATAATATCACTGTTATCATCTCGTCAAATTCAATCACTCTCTCCCATTCATATCAAGGAGGTTCTTTAGTTGGACTTATGGTGTGTCCATACAAAGTTTTATTCCTAAATTGGAGAATTGAGATTAAAGTTGTATGTCATCTATTGGAGCCAGAAGGGTGTTAACTCATACAGTTAAACCTGTCTATTAAGGCCACAGAAAGGAACCTTTCTTGAGGGAGACAAGATACATGGCTACTATAGACAGGTGGCCTCTATGGGAGGTGGTCACTAAGACAGGTTTGACTGTATTTCATTTCATTTCACTTCATATAATGTCACTGAGATTTAATGGTCTTCTGAATCTTAACAAATGACTGTCTGCCTCTATGTTTAACTATGCGTACCCCTCTTGCTCTCAATGTCTTTTTTATGATGATGATTGCTTTTTGGTTTTGATCAAAGCAAGGGCACTTTTGAAATGCTATCCAAAGATTGTCAAATTCACACAATCAAATCACATATCTGAATAAAGTAGCCCTTTGTTATTAGAAGTATAAAACAAAATATTACATTTTGATAGACTTGGCCCTTTATGATTATACAGGGAAACAAAAACTGGTCCAAAATTTCTTTTCTCCATCTTACAAAGAGATATGATTACTTGTGACACAAGAATGTAAGTTTCAGAGAATGGATAAATTTGTCCAACAAAATAACCATGTAGTTAAAAGGTTTAAAAAGTTGCTGTATGCAGAAAATCATCCATGTTTTGTTGGATATTTATGATGTCCATATAAATCTTGTTTTTCTTGATTCAAGAATCACAATGCGCTTCAATAAAATCCAGAAGTTTCCTTGATTGAATAACAGATAAAAAACTTTGTATGGATGCACTCAACAGGCAGTGATTGAAAAAAGGGAATCATTTCTGCATTTGCATTCTTCTGGGAAACAGGAAATTATGAGGGAAGAATCTGATATGAGCTCCTATCTCTACCGCAAATGAAAATATATCGTCAGTGTCAAGTAACTTCATGCTTGGTCAATGAACTGGATACACAGACTATGTACCACATCATGTAATTAACCTTTTTGGTAAGATGATGAAGACTGGGCATGAAAGGGTGATTTTGTTATCAATGAGGGGGGGGGGGGATACATCACAACTTAAGTATTACTTCATGAAGTTTCATCCTCCTACTCAAAATTTAGAGGCGTAATTGCTTACAGATTTTCTTTGTTAATTTCGAGAAATGGAGAACTACATGACGTCCTACATATGCTCAACTTAAATTAAATGAAACTGAAAGAAACAAGTTTTATTCTTACAAATATCTTAAAATCAATCCACTTATCATTTTTTAATTCCAAACACACAAAATTTCACAAAGTTGTTTTGAATACTATCAAGCTTTGCTTATTTTGTCAACCCTCCTGTTTGATGTTTTCGATTAGTTACACCCAGCCTTACTTTATTCTACATATATTCTTTTGTCATGTGTAAATTTGCAATATTTATTTGTTATATATATTTGTAAAAATGCAAAAGAAAAATAAAATCAAACAGAAATAAATAAATCAAATTAAAAAAAAATTGTTATTTTCACGTCAAGAAACTTCACGAATTGCAAGATTTTGGTGTTGTGTAAATTGTGACTCAATTAGTCTGCAACACAAAACTTTCTCAAAATGGGTGTTAATTGTGAAATTCAAAACCATTTCATACATGCAAAAACAAATCATTTTACAGTAAGACTCAAAACTAGAGATGGCCACTTTACCCCCTAAACAAAAAGTCATACCAATTATAATGTAATCACTGTAGAATATCCCATTAACAGATCCCACGTATCTTCTATCAACTGTTAACTATCGCATTAACAGAAAGGGATATCTATTCATTCTACCGTCAATCCCTTGAGCACAAGATACACTTGCTTCTCAGCCCCATGCTGGATAAATGGTGTAATGTTTCAACTTGATGATGATGATGTATGGGCTGTATACGCCTTAGGGCACTTGTGTCAAAGCCAATTTGTAAATGTACCAGGAGTCATTATCAGCCATGTACTGTGAGCCATTACTACTTACCTACATGTAAGCCTACAGCACAGCCACTGTTCTTATCAACATAATGTGCATGGTCATTAATGTTTGAATGTTAGAGGGAAAAACATTATCGGCCAATTTCATCTGTTCATTATAATTTCCTCTCCCAGTTAGTTATTGGTTTCCCTTTTGGTCTTGTACATTGTACTTCTACTTTTCCTTCCAATAAATCTTTCAAGATACTTTAATGTCTTTTAATGTGGCCAAAGTATTTTGTCTTTCTTTCTATAACCATTCAAATCACAATATTTTGTTTCAGCCCTGCCATATCTGCAGTATTTCTGTTAGTTTTCATATCTTTCCATGATATTCTCATCATTCTCCTGGACACCCAATTTTCAAATCATGTGATTTTCTTTTCCATATTCTTTGTCTTATGTTCATGTTTCTGTTCCATACAATAGAACTGACAGGACAAAGAAATTTTCAAGGTCTCATTCTAAGGTTGTACAGTATGATAGCCAGTCATTTGACACCGGTGTGTTGGCTCAGTCAGTGGAGCGTCCGCCTCACAACCAGGAGGTCGTGGGTTCAAACCCGGCCACGTCATACCAAAAGACGTTAAAAGACGGGAGTTGATGCTACCTTGTTTGCCGGTCAACAATAAGGGATAGAGCAACGTCAATCTGGCACTGCTCAGTGGCTGCTGGGCTAATGATCAATTGGCCCAACAAAAAAAAAATCGGTTTAATACAATTTTGAGTGGACTTTAAAAGATTATTATTATTATTATTATTATTATGCAACCCCATATGAAATCTATGCAGGTCAATGAATATGTTCTACTCTGACATCATTATTTCAATCACAATGGCAACTCCTATGCGAGAATGGCTAGAAAGGAGAATGGCTAGAAAGGAAACTGCAAACTATAGAGTAACTGTTTTCCTTGCCAAGTAATTAAATAGGAGTAACTTTCTTTCTTTTTAAACTGGCTGATAATTATTCAATAGTAATATTTGCTAATGTTTGTCGGGTTTCATAATTTGTTAATTTCCCTTTATGAACAATTACATGAATCAGACTTAGGACTTGCAGCGTGGGCGAGCGTTTGTTCATTTTACGGTTGCCTGCCATCCATCCAATTTGCACATGGATGGTTCATATTTCAAAGCAGGGGCGGGGAAATTCCCACTTGTATCTTCTGCAAATAAAAAGTAAATGTCAACCAAGACAAGATTTACATTCTTCGTTTTTGCCGGATATACTCGTTTTCTTTTTCAATCCTGCTTTCTTAATCATTCTAAGTACATGTAAACATACACCTGTAAACTTCAGAAACCTTGGGAATATACATACAACCCTCTCAGGTTTGATTAGAAGCTATTTTCAGCAACCAGAAAAGTTTCATACATAATTTGTTTTTGGAGAGCAAAATAACTATTCTGTTTCATTCACTACAATGTAAAGCGCTTTGAGCATGTTTTTGTAAAGGCGCTATATAAATATCAATATGTATGTATGTAGTATGTATGTATATATGTAAAAAGAAAGAGATGTTGGCTCTAAATTCTTTCTATTGAAAAGGATGTAACAAAAAGGCAATAATAAGACAATACCCAAAGTGTTGTGGTCAAGAGGATACGTTGCTAGACTGTAAATCACATTGTTCACGGTTAGAGTTAAACCTCTGCACTAATGTCTGTTGGCAAGATATTAATCTAGGTTTGCCATTCTCCACCCAGGTGTACTAATGAAGACATTCCTTGAGTGCTTGAGCACCTTATCAAGCTAGCAGCAAGGCTAAAGGGCTGGGTAAAGATATGATTGCAGGGCCCTAAAGATAAAGGTGAGTTTTGCACACACACACACAAAAAAGAATTCTCACAGAATCAAACAAAACTTACACTGAATGTTCAAGATTACAAATAAATGTCATTTGCCAAACAATTTTGGTAAAAAATGTATACTGGCTGAGTACTGAGCATAGAAAGATTAGGAAATCAAGGTTAGTAGCCCCGACACCATGTGTGTAGTCCTCTATACATCTTTCTGTGTAGAGTGCTTGTTACTTTACCAAGACTGGGCCAAATTTATTATGATTTTGATGACTCCAGAACTTTGCAGTACACACCAATACTTGCATGCTACATGAAAACTTTTTCTGGTCCATTCCACACCTTTTCTTTCAAAATGGAATCAAATGACCAAAACTCACCTTTATCTTAAATATTAACCAGTTCCATTCACTTTCTTGTCACAACACAACTTTGAAAGGTCAAGCTAATCACTGCATGAATGTATGAATACTTTTTACATTCTACTACTTATTGACATATACTGTGTTACATTATATCCTGATGTTCATACTGAAGAACAACCTACATCTAATTTGATGCTTCAATATTAACATGAGTGTACCTTCATTACAAGTGTATCTATGAATTATTCACATATCCTTTTACTGATTAGCATATCTGGGTAACATTATATCCTGTTGTTCATACTGAAAAACAACCTACATCTAATATTAACATGAATGTACCTTCATTACAAAGGCATGTATGAATTATTCACATATCCTTTTTCTGATTAGCATATCTGGGTAACATTATATCCTGATGTTCATATTGAAGAACAACCTACATCTAATTTGATGCTTCAATATTAACATGAATGTACCTTCATTACAAGTCAAGAGGTGCCAAAATATATCACTTTCATGGACAGTAATGAAAAGGAGTTACATGAAACCAATCAAAAGTGTCATAGATTCTTGTGTTTCAAAAAGCGAGACACACAGTATAATGCATTTCAAAGTAGGTCCTCTCTGTATTTGTAGCCTGTTCAGATGAAGGGAATTTTATACAAAACTTGTCTAAAGAAAAGTAATATAAGAAAACCAATTTTGAAGAGGTCAATTGATATGAGAGCTGGCCAATCATCGGTACACGATAGTCCAGGGGGGTGTTTCACAAAGATCCTAAGTTGAACTTATCTCTAAGTTGGACTTAAAAATTATGGAAAGTTATTTTAAAAGGCATAAAATGTTGATTCAAATAATTCATAATTTCCATCATCAAGGAGATTTCATGTTCTTGATGTGGCATTTATGAAAAGACTAAAATACTTCAATTTCACTTTTGAATATATTTAATTTTAAGGCTACAAATGGCTCCCCATAATTTGTAAGTCCAACTTAGAGTTAAGTTCATCTTAGGATCTTTGTGAAACACCCCCAGTTATACTATTTACATATGAATAGAGCAGGACACTGATTTTTCATCAATTTATCGTTTGAAAATAGAAACTACTTTGATCAGTTCCTCCTCCTCCTCTTCCTTCTCCTTCTCCTTCTCCTCCTCCTTCTTCTTGAGTACATTCCACCTGTGTATGTATCACAGTTTCAATGTTTATTCATCCACACATAATTTCATCACCTGCCTGCCTAAATGCTTGAATATATTGGATTTCTTTGACTTAATTGAATTTGCCTTACAGGTACTACATCCCCTCTATAAATGCCTTATCAATCATCCATGTGTACATATTTCTTCCATTTCTTTTTGCTCTCTATGACAGAAACTAGTCATTTTGAGCAGGTAGATGGATATATTCATTAAATTCATCTTAAGTAAAGAAATTACTTATTCAGCTGCCATCACAGCACTGTGAAACTCACTGAGAAGAAAAGTTTCTACAATGTACTTATTGAATATTCTTTGGAGAATCGACTCTCTAGTGGAAGCTTTGCAAATTCAAGCTTTGCTTTGAAGTACACGGTTGTCAATTTCCATTATTTATGTACTAAGTGCACACTCATTACATGCCTACTAGGTATGCATCTACATATGAATTTTTAACATCACAATGATGGCGCGAATGGAGTATGATGAAACAAGACCTTAAGTTCTAAACCATTGATGCATTAATCAGAAGGAAAAAGAAGGGGAACAAAAGGAAAGAAAGAAACACTTAAAATTGGTTCTGGAACATAAAATATAATCGCATGAATAATCTACAAAACAAAGTCTAGCATGGCAACAAAATTTGTTACATATTTCCTACTGACTATCAGACAAGGAACTGATCCAGGATTCTTTATGGGGTTGGGGGGGGGGGCAATTTTGGAGAAATGAATTGCTGAAGAGCAGAAATAAGGCTATATCACCCTATTTTGGGATTCTGTTTACCCGAAGTCTCTGCTCTATATACAGAGCAAAAAGTTGAAGGTTTTTATGTTTTTAGCCTACAGCCAAATAGTTCAGACCCTAATTAGTTATTATGCATGTACTGTATGTACATATATATCATGACTAACAAAGGGGGTTCAAAACATGCCCCCCAAAACACAGTGATAATAGTTAAATAATAAATTTCATTTACGTGAAACCTTCTCCCCAGAAGAGCACCAACATACTTATGCAATTTGTGTTCGGACAACTTTACAGGATAAAAGCAGGTGAAAGAAATTCATCATCACACACACCTAGGAAGGAAGCTTTTATAAATTTGAATACATTTACTTGATAAACGACTTTTCATAGTACGTCACGTTATCAAGAAAATGGCCAGCGATGCCCTTGTTGTGCTGAGAAACTGTACTTTATTCTTGCTTTATGCCTCTCTCATCCACTGTGGTGCGGAATCTTGTAGATTAATGGGCAAAAATACAATAAATCTCTACGAATAAGTAAAGTTATTTTTTGGCGTGAGGTTTCATTGAAGTCAAGTATGTTATTAGGAATTAATCCTTTTGCCTCTCTGCATAATTGCAATTACTTTGAAGCGTACACTACAATATGCAAAGTCACCCCACCTGCAAAGCATAGAGTTGATGAGCTTGGCTTCATCAATTAGGCTAATTGGCTTGTAATAGAGGTAGGTCTATGCATTGTATCTGCTTTTCATTTATTTATCTCAGTCTCTCTCTCTCTCTTTCTCCCTTCCCATTTCTCTTCTTTATCATTCTGTTTGTACTCTTTTGATCTCTCTCTCTCTCTTTCTCCCTTCCCTTTTCTCTTCTTTATCATTCTGTTTGTACTCATTTGATCTCTCTCTCTCTCTCTCCCTCTCTCTCTCCCTTTCTCTCTCCTATCTCTCTCTCTCTCTCCCCCTCCCTCTCTCTTTCTCCCCTCCCTCCCCCTCTCTCTCTCCCCTCCCTCTCTCTCCCCTCCTTCTCTTTCTTCCTATTTATCTTTTATATCATTATGTTAGCTGTCTTTCTCTATCTTTCATTCAGTTCAAAATACTATGGGCAGTAGCAATTCTCGAAGACTAATTTACTTTTGGGGGAGGGGAGCTTTGGGGAGGGCGGTGCCCGTGTTCTTGCATTGATTTTCTTCATATGCCTCGTTAAATCATTTTGGAGAGGCTTGAAGAAGGTTTTGTTCCAATAAAAGAAGAACCCATTCAAAACTAGCAACATCATGTTAAAAGATCCTAACCCTTTTCAATTACACCAGCTACATGATAATGTTGGCATCAGAGAGTCCTGCCCTTTTTCTATATACCTAAGCGCCCACCATACCCTTGACAAATCTGCAATATTACAGCATATAGATTTCCACTATTATTCCCAACAGCTGATATATATTCCAATCTCACAAGACAAATACTTAGTCATATGCACAACAGTACAACCCTCGTACTGTATAGTAGCAACGAGATTGTGCTTGTTTGCACCGTTACCTGGCAACCCAGTCCTCGTGGCCAGTTCTCCATTTAGCCAATCAAATCCGCCGCAACCAGTTATTAGGCTTGCAGTCGATATTCAACCTTTACGGGAAATCTGTCCCCACAGATCCATCTAATGACGTGAACATCGATAATGATGAGGATGATGAAAGGGTGAAAGGCTGTATCTCATGGTGTTTCATCAACATAATCACGGTACGCACTTTGTTAATTACCAGTATAGTGCAGTGTCCGCTATGTACAGGCTGAGTCTGCAACTCAAGTGTATGGGTCAATACAAAATGTATACATGTACACAATATTACATCGACACAGATTAAACTCATATAATATTTGTTAGGAGCTATAAGGGTGCTAACTCATTAAATTATACAAATATTACATATTTGCGAGTGCATTAGTGAATTTATACTGCACACAGGTCAAGTCACAGTGGGATAGTAAACGAGACTTGTCGAATTCATTGTCCATCTCATTATGACTTGACCAAGCGCAGTGCATACTAGCTAAAAACATGTATCATTTGTTATATAAGATGGGTCTACATTACGAGTATAAAGTCGAGAAATTGATAGTTGTTATCACCAAAATGCACTCCCGTGCAAATGGTAAAAATGAATGCACGCACACGTGATCCATTTCGACGCTTCTCATTGGCTACATTCTTGAACCCATTTTATAATATATATGTCCATACAGGAATTAACACCTTTAATTCTGGCTCTCAATAAACAGAATATTAAGGCTTGTTCTGATATGATGTAGTATACAGCAGCAAAAAATGCTGTTATGGTTTCCAACATGTAAATGAATGGCAAATGCACGCAACAAAGGACAATACCAGTATGCATTTTTAGCTCTTGTGTTGTAAGATACAGAAATGTGAAGTGTATTGCACTTAATGCTCTGGTCACAAAGGTTCGAACCATAATTTTGTACGAACCTTCCTTTTTTTACATTGTCTTCCCGAATTTCCATTGTCTGAAAATCGTTCGTACGGCGTTCGTAGCAGTTCGGAATGGCTTTTGTGACCGAGGCTTAACATTATCATAAACAATCTGCTATAGCTTTGCAGTGTCATATCTGAACAAGTCTTTATGCCTTTATTTCAGACTTAGCTTTGGGTGTGTCTGTCTCATCTGTTTAAAGTCCAGACCTAAATTCTAATTAATAGATAATAATCTTCAGTAACATTTTCTTCATATTGATGTTTGTCTTCTGTGATTCATTGCACAAACCTGCTTTGAACCTGAATAAGTTCATGGACCTTGTTATGAATAGTTTAATTATGCTTGTGCAAATCTGTGTATTGCTTAAGTTTCTTTGACATAAAAAAATGATTACAACAACTTGACATAATATGGCTGTAGTGCTAAAAAATAGATTGACATCCATGCAGCAGTGTTGATATCATTAGAAGATACAAAGATCGGCCATCCAAGGAGAAGACAACCACAAACATGAAAACAAAGGAAAGATAAGAAAATCATTGAGAAAAATCATCACACAAATGTTGAATGACTGTAAATGTTGATCTATGACTTTTTGAATTTATTAGAAACCTCAGTGTTTGTTTGTTTGTTTGTTTGATTAAGTAAATTAAGTACAAATTTACAAATCAGTTCAAAATGCTATGGGCAGGAGAGATTCTCAAAGATTAATGTATTTTGAGGGAGGGGGGCTTTGGGGGTAGGTGGAGCCTAGGTGTTCTTGCATTAATTTTCTTCTATCGCTAAATTGTTTTGGGGACGGTTGAAGAAAGTTTTGTTCCAACAAAACAAATTTTTAATCAAATTCAATTCAATTTTATTTAATTCTCCATAATCTAACCACCTCCACAAAATATTTCAAAATCATAGTTAAGACCCTCGAACAACATATGCTTGTTTTTTCAACAATGTTTGTTTTCCAGGCTAAAAATTAAAAATCATTCTTTTTTCATTTTCTCTTAAAGGTTCAAGGAAAATTTTGTCTGCATGCCAAGCAATTAACTGCATTTCAAAATGTTTTTTCAAGAGTTCTAAGAAATCCGCTGTCCACATATTTGCAGTTAAATAATCAATAATATTTCAGCTTGTTCGAACCAAGAAATTTAGGCCAAGGTTGTGAATACATGAGTTAGCAAACTTCTCTATCTGTCTGTCGTCTCTCTTGCTCTCACCCCCTCCTCCCCCTCTCTATCTCTCTCTCTCTCTCCCTCCTCCTCTCTCTCTCTCTCTCTTGCCATTTCTCTCTCGCTCTCTCTCTAGCTTACTTGGATGGCTAATGCATTAAGCCTATGGTGATGAGGGAATTCAGTAATCAATGGGTTAAGTCTGGTCAATTATTACAAGTATATGCCCGCCTGGCTCCGAGTATACAATGTACCGGTAATCATGAACAACTGCTTCAGGCACCACTAGATGCAAGTAATAATCAGTCAACATATTCTGCATACATGAACATCCTCCTTCAGACATTTAAATGCTAATTTTATTGGAGGAGCTCGCGCCTTTGAATGTTTTTTTAAACAGATATATGGCGCCATAAAAATGCTGTTCATCATCATCAATTTCCTTTTAATGTTGATTCATACAAGTATTAGCAGTGTTTGACAGTATAGATCAAAATTTCAAGAAATGCATTATTTCTAAATGTTATGGGGACCCCCCTTCCTCAGGGGTGACAATGCCTGTGGGTGATGTAAATATTAAAGACAAAGACTTTTGTACTACATGGACATAAAGGGGAAGTCCCATTTTGGGGGATAACTAGGTTGTAGGGTTGTTGTTGTCTGGTGAACGTCATCGGACTGTGGATCATATTGTTCATTGTTCGAGTCCTGCCGTGGCACTATAATGTCCTTTGACAAGACATTAATCTACATTTTCCACTCTCCACTCAGGTGAAGCAAGGGAACACAGTAGGAAGATATTCCTTGAACACTTTAGCACCTTATCATGATAGCTCAGCTATGCATGTAGCTGGAGTAATATTCTGATATATTAGGCATTTGCTTACACATAGGATATGCATGTTTTTTTTTTAGTACCGTGAATTTCATCTTCAAACAACTGAATATTTTTACAGAATATAGAATCTTTGCAATTAGAAGCAAGAATTTTTTTTTACTGGAGTATGAGAATACTAAGGTAATGTTTTTCTTCTTAAAATGCCAAAACGTTAATAAATGGAAACCCACCTTACGCTCCCCTCCATTGACAAATACTCTGAGGTATATTTTGTCAAAAGTAGTAGACTGATGGTTAGGGTTTTAATTGGGTTAAGATTGTGTTTAGGGTTCAGATTGTGGTTTATAGAGTCTATAGGTATAGAGTCTGGTCCAGCACGGAAAGTTAAGAATAAGAAACAGAGATGACCGATACCTCTCGATTCGTAGCCAATGAGAAGCTTAATAAGCCTATGGAAATAAGAGCATCCAGTAGTAAATGGGTTAATTGAGAGACACTGAACATTCAATGTTCTACCTACAGGTATCCTTCATTGGTCCTCATAGGTCTAATAGATTTTCTCTTTCACTTTTCCTCTCTAGTTACCCCGAAATAGTAACTCTTCTCTTATCCTCTCTAGTTACAGGACAGATGAGTGTTTCACGCTAGGAAGGCGGAAAGGTCATGTGTCCATTTAGGCAACACATGGGGCAGCCGTCGTCGAAGACAGATGTAGTGAGATCCCCTGGCTTAGGGTGGCTCTAAGCAGTTCACTGTCCAAGCGCTAAGAGTATGCGAGCATGTCTGTGCCCGTAAGGTGTGCTACATTTGTCTCCAATTACATTTTTTTTAAAGATAACATTATTCTTCAATAAAAAGTGATACAATTCTCTGTTTGCAGCTATTTATTTAGTATTATCGCATTGTTTCTTTCAAGAGTGTGATTGGTGTAATCTTTAATTAAAGCCCCTCTAGCTCTCAGCAACAATGCAGCTCTTTAAAAGCTAAACTCGCATATCTTTCACATTCATCATTTCAGCATGAATGTTGTGCTGAAGCAAAGGAATAAGGAAGTAAATATGTTGAATGCAATAATGCCCTACTGGCTCTCAATAGATGATATAAGCTGCATTATTTGAAGATCTACAACTATAGCCGTGTTCACTCAATGGCAATTTTATATGGTAAGGGCCGCGGTCGTGTTAGCTACGCCGACCTTAACGTCAACTGATTTACTCTTGGATTTTTCCAGGAGTAACGTGCTAACAAGACTAGAGGGTAGCGTAAGTTGACTGTGTGGATGCTGTTACTCAGAGTATCTGTTACCATTCACGAGGGTTGTTTGTTTACAATTGAAAATAAAAATCAGTTTTCACGCAGTTTAGATGTGGAAGCTGGGTCGAGGTCTACTAGTGCGGGTGCCACCACTTCCCGAAGTTAGGCTGAGTTCGGTGGAAGGTCGTGTTAACTTAATTAATTGTGGAAGTTGGTCTGAGTAAGAGCGTATGGACAATTAAGTAATGGTGTAAGTCAAATATTTATAGAATATTTATTGCTGCAGGGCTAAACTTACGCCAACTACATGTAGCTAGGACAGCTCTGTCTGAACATGGCTATTGTACTTGAAGGAAGAAAGCTTCAGACAGTCCTCACATTCTTTATTTCAGCAAATATAAAGTAGAAAGAGCAATTTGAGATTTTACATCTTCTGCTGAAAACCGACAGGCATAACTACACTGTATGTATCAGGAAATGCCCTTCTGGTTCTCAGCAGATGATATGCTAAATTTAAAAAGGTTGACAATCCAAGATGGATGCCTGCCACACAGGGACAATAGATTATGAATTATGCAGGTTTTTAATACCACCCATCTCATTCATCTTGTCTAGTCATTCATCAAATTCATATCCGTGTTTAGTAGGATTCCGTTATCCCCTCGACGATCTTCTCATTCCTCTATCTCTTGTAATTAATGCAGCTTCTTCTTTCCTTCTCATTTTCTTTCATCCCCTTCCACTCCTTCTCTCTCTCTCTCTCTCTCTCTTTCACTCTATCCTCCTTGCTTCATCATCTAGGGATGATCTATCACATGAAAAAGACATTATAAACGGCACAAACCATAAATATTCATGTACAGTTGCCGCAGGCTCACTTTCTATTTGGGAATAAAAATGACAACATGATGCATTACAACTGTTAACAACAGGCTGTGCATTCAGAACCACCCACGGGTCTCTGACAATACATTTACAACATCTTTTTTTTTGCAACAGTAACTACTTTACACGCTGATGATGGGTAAGTACCCCCCTCCCCCCCCCCCCCCCCCCCTCTCATAGTTTTTGTGTTAACCATATGATATCGGTCATGGCTTAAATCTTTGATTAAACTATATAAGCTTCCAAAATCATAAGCACAACTGCATTTGCATGGTCTTTAACTAACCACACGATGACATCGAACTTTAAAACCACAAGCTAACTAAGAGTTTAGATTCTTTTATGTGAAGCTTGGTTATTAGTGTATTGTCTTTCCTTTAGCAAAATAACTAGACGAAGACATGAAAATTGATTTGGCCTCAAGCCTCTGCCCTCATGGCTAAAAGCCAGCTACGATAATTGTTGACCATGTCAAGTAACATGCTCAGAATGACTTCCAATAAACCTCCAAGGTAAAAGGAAAAGTTCAACGTGAGAATGAATTCATCAAAAGTGCAGCAAAAAGTGCTACTTTACCTGTAGTTATGTAGTAGAATGTTCATTGCATATTGTTTTTGTTTTATTCTATTTTCATATAAATATTTTATTACTTTACCTGTAATTATAATTATTGTAAAATGTTTACTTCGTGTGTTGTTTTTATTATTACCAGGGGAAAAAATACTTGAAAATTTGGGGGGCTACTTTTCAAGCTTGCTTGCACGATAATAACACTCTTTAATTTGTTTTGCATTTATTTTTGGGGGGGGCTCTTTATGACTTTCGGGGGCTCTTTTAGCATTTCGGCCGCTATTTCGCCCCGAGCCCCCATGTATTTTTTCACTGATTATTACTATTATTGTTCTCATTACTATTATTATCATCATCATAATCATTTTCATGTATTATGAAAATGATATACATGTAATTTGATAATTAGCATTATTATTATCATTACAACTTTCATTTAGATAAAACAAAGAAATTATCATCCGACTATGTCCACTTTTTAAATAAAAAGATACGATTACTCTAGATATTTCGACAATGTGTCCATATTTCCAACAAAACTTATTTTAAATGTTTTGGCCAGGAACTGAAATACATTTATCCCTCCACTCTTCAATATTCCACATCAAACAAATAAAGTTGGCAACCAACTAAAATGAAATTATTATGCCAGGGAAGAGGGCGCTCTACAAAATAAATTCATACGACTTACAAAATAAACACCTTCCTTGCTCTCAACCTGACGATATACAAAAGTTATCTCAGCAGAAATAATTGTTTGTGAATGTCCTTCATGCATGTACGATGCAATCCCTCTACTTCATGACCATTAATTAACTAATTATGTTGCGCTAACACATAGCATGCTCTGATTGGTGCTATATGATTTGACAGGTCACCTGATTATTCATAGACAATCACTCTACTGCTAACATGATGCAACAAAGAGTAAACAAATGGTTGCTATAGTGACTAGCAAGCCTTCAATTTAATATGAGGGGTGCATTGTTACAAGACAAAGGGCTTAGTGTCATTTCCAATTTCCTACAGTTATTATAGTAGAGACGGAATTCTAGCAAGAGTAAATATATACACTGTCTGCAACTTTGATTACATACTGGTAGCTGCATGGTCATAATCATAGAAAATATGTACAGGCCACTGCACACCGTATTACCTAATTAAGACTGGATTGCGACATGCACTAAAATAGAATCAGATAACCTCATCTGTGGTTATGTAGTATCCTGTACTATATTTTATGTTAAACCTGATAATATCCAATAATTCATTGTTTGAAAAAATGTAAAAAATAATGCCAATAATTTCTTGATTGTTTAAAAATGATTTATTTAAAATATTGATCAATGATAATAGTAATCTGCAATAGCAGTTGGTCTGGAAGTAATTAGTTGATTTTTTGATATTGTATCATTGAACCAGGCATAAATGTTTACTTCTTATTCTGCCCTATCTCTGTTACCTTTCTTAATGTTAGTGGTATGCACTATACAGTGTATAAGCAATGTTCATCATCATTATTATGATTATGTATATTATCTTTAATAATGTTCTGTTAAAAGACAGGTTTAGTAAATTGTTTAATTTCTCTATAATTTTCATGTAATATACTCTACTTTCTCCAATGATATCACTTTAACATCTTTTCCAAGGTCTTTCTTTTGTCTTCTTTTGATCAGATTTGGACTTTGGGGATGTTTTAATTTTCCAGTCAGAGAAAATGCCATATTTGGTCTGGAATATTTAAACAGTTTAGAATATGAGGGTGTTTATTACTTCGGTTGCTACATGTATCTTCACCTCTCTGCAAGGTCGCTCGTTGGCTACGTTTGCCATTATGCATGAAACAAAAGACACCGATTGACAGAATGATTGCTTTGTGCAACACAATGGTTTTGCAAAATTACCCATTTCCGGGATTGATTAGCTCCATGGATACCAATAATCTTGCACTAGAAACAGTTAAATAATCTGGAGGCCTTCAATTATATCTATAAAATGGCTCTAGTATTTTAAGCATCTTGATTGGTCAATACGCGTCACATGACATGCACAAATTTTTGATGCATGCATGATTTTGCCCCCAAAAAGCGCAAAAAAAAGTTAGCGCAAGTGCAAGCGCAAGTGGCTAGTTGCACAGAGCGGCACCAATCTAAAGAAACCTCGCGTATACTGCAGTCACCGCTATTGCACACTGGGCCGTGTGTTATTTGTATACTATCCCATGGTAAATTGAAGCTAGCAAAGTGAGAGTATTTTTGTGGCATCTAAAGAGTTAAAAGAGCAATATCTTGTTAAGGGGGCATTCCTACTACTTCTCCTATTCTTCCAAACTGACTTAAAGCTTATCTGCATTAGTTTGGCCAGGAGGGATTACACCACACAGCGAGGTCACTGACAGGTGGCTATCTCATCAACTCAGCTCTCAAATAACATAAGAAATAGAGGATCATGGGGGACCAACAGGCATCGATTGGGCAAGTTTTCTATATAGAGGGAGCAAGTAGCTATAAGTACACTGTAGGACAGTGGGCCTTGAAGCACATGAGACACCTCACAAATTCCTTTTCACCTTTACCAGAGCTCAACTTTCTCTTTCACTGTGGCATAAACTGAAACAAAGTGAACTGTACAACAAGCAAAGAGGAGACTAATTGAGGTGGCAGCACGGCAAACCGGAGGCATCAAGTATTCATGTTCTAACACATTCATGTTGGAATTCAAATATGCAATTCCCAATCGCTCTGACCTTTTCCTATCATGAGCACGACGCCTTCTGAATTCTGATAATGGCGATCAGACATTACGCCTCATCGATATTAGCTTCAGGCTTTACTTTGTCAAAGTTAGAGGTTAGGTTAGGATTGGTGTCGTGATTAGGTTTTGGCTTAGGTTTAACACTTTTGTTGCCTCTCTTCACCTCCCTGCAAGGTTGATCATACTCATAAGGGAAGGATCGATTGCTTTGACAATTTACCCAAATTACCCATTTGTGCTCTTGACACGACAACCCTTTTAATACCAGTATAGATTACTCTTCTGCAGGAAATAGTTAAACCAGCATGAAGCCTTTGGTATAGAATTATTTGGCACAGGGAGACCATTTATGTTGCATATAAGTTAGAGTAAGGGTTAACCCTAATAAGGCCGGGCTATTTGAAGTCTTACTACGGCCGGGGGGGGGGGGGGGGCGGGGGCATTATGGCCCCCGGCCCCCCTAAGATCTCGGCCGTGAAACGGCCGATCTCCGCGAAAATTTGCACGCATGTCAAGTGAAGTGTATAGAACAATATGATAATTTCAATTTTTTGAAAAAAACCACTCATTTGCATAATTATGGTAATTTATGCAAATAACGTCATAAAATCACATTTTTACCCATAAATCATATATTATTCATATTTAAGCATTCTTTTTCACTACATATATTCATTAGACCATTTGGAACAATAATACGACAAAAAAAATTGGAAGGGCCAGCTTATTCCTTATGTTATCTCTTGTTTTGATAATTTCTTATGTATTTCATTGTTTTTTTAACTTATTTATGTTATTTTTTTTTATTTTTTTTCATTTCTTCCTACAATTCAACTATTTTGACTCCCAAAACAACCACCTAAACTTTAAACAAGACCCAATAACCAATGTTTTATCTATTTTTAGGAAAAATGACATTTCCATATGTTTTGTACACAAATCACAAAAATGAGCGATTTTCGGGCTGACATGCAAAGACAAAAGGTCACGTGACCTTGTAACTATAGGTCCGATTTTTTTTTTTTTTTTTTTAAAGATGCGCAAGACTCTAAAGAAAAAAGTCAGCGAGCGGCGAGGCGCCATCCATATGCGTTCTCGAACAATCAGAAAAATCGTGGAGGTTGATCAGGTTAAGGATGAGATCAGGTTAAGGATGAGATAAGGTTTCAGTTTAGGGCCATGCAGGCCGGTTACAGGTGTAGCAATAATGTAAGGGATACTGTTGGGTCAAGGGTTAGAGGTAAAGGCCAGTTTTGGAAACGCCCCCCTCTCAAAAAATGAAATGGAAGCTCTTATTACCAATCATGTGAAAGAATATGTTTTGACTAATATGTGATCATACAAATTTGCCGAGAAACCGCCTACTCCCGGTAATTGATATATTTGGTAAATTATTATATCTATTTGGACCTGATAGATATAACGCACGTGTCTTGCACGTGTCGCATAGTCCCATATACATCTTTCTGTGTACAGTGCTTGTTACTTTACCAAGACTGGGCCATATTTCTTATCATTTTGATGATTCCAGGACCTTGCAGTACACACCAATACTTATATGCTAGAAGATCAACCTTTTCTGATCGATTCCACAACGTTTCTTTCACAATGCAATTGCATCACCGTAACTGGTCTTTATCTTTAAAGTGACAAGTATGAATTCAGTTTGTGGACATGGATGTGTCACCCATAGGACCTTGATTACCTCTCATTTGTTCAACACTCGCTCATGCAAAAAACTCCTGGTAAATTTTCTACCCAAACCTGACCGTACACTTTAGACGAAATTAAGCCCAAAGCAATTGTCAGATAAACTCAATCACCCGGTGAGCATACCCTACTCCTATCCTTTTGTTTAAATTCCATTTCTCATTATCTCTGAGTGTGGACAGAGAGAGCTTTCGGCTGATGAGCTTGGTCAGCCGTGGACAAAAATAGATTACGTGCGACGCATCAAAATTATAATGTGTATTTCTTTAGATTTTATTTGTCGTGGACGAAAATAGAATAAGTGCGAGGCAGATAAATTAGACTGTACTTTTCTCCTTTATTTTGTTTTGTTGAAATACAAGTATTTTATGATGGACTCAGAAAAATCTTTGATAATTTGAACATTAAGGATTGAAATTGATTTCCTATGATTTTGCTGTGACTTAATCTCGGCCTGGAAATATGTTTTTCTTCAATAGACCTGTTTACAAATTTCATGCATAACTTTTGAACAAATGCTTTTTTTAAAACAACTATGAAGCTTGCCTAACTTAAAAAATACTTTTGTATGTAAAGTGGATTACCTCTATCAAAATGCCATTATGCACAGCAGGTGAATGGAATGGCTGGTTACCAGGGCAACGTTTCATGATGGTTTTGTGAAACACTGCCCAGAGGTACAGGAGAAAACATACATAAATTGAAATACATTAGTAAAAATGAGCAGTTCACACTATTCATTACTACATAATCCAAGAATCAATGACCTTGAATAAATAAACTGTGATTAAATTAAGCTGGCATTACAATGTATCTACATCTACTTTAGATTTAGGACAAAAATATTATATCTAACCACTTCTAAAATTGAATCGTTTTAAAAAGAACTGAATAAATAAATAGGTAAATAAATAAATAAACAAAGAACAAAAACATGAACACGCACACTACAATCTCAACTCTTTCTTTTCAGGCAATGATTACCATAATACATGTACCTTCCCTCTGACTTAAGACGATAGCAAAAATAAGTAATATCTGACCACTTCTAATATTGTACAGTTCTTATATATAAAAAAGATGAATGTGCATTTTGCACTCTTCTTTTTCCGAGTTCTTCTTTGAGTCAGAAATTAGAGCATGGCAGCTTGTCTAAGACATTACTTACATCAGAAAAATTAGTGAAACAGACAAAAAAAAATAAGCGCTGTCATCTTTTCGCTCCTATGATTTCCTTAGAAGTGTGCATTTTTTCTAACAAGAAATACATATAGACTTTAATCTGCACTTCATGAGCTCCCTTTTCAGTCAAACATTATTAACAAAGGCATATTGTCTCTAACATCTAAAAAGGCACTGAAATTCACAACAGGTATAGTGAAAGCCATGAAAGCCGACCATTTCTAAAGTAACCCTTCTGCCTGGATTTGTAATGATAATAATGGGGATTAGAGAGAGGTCATTATCTACCTGTACCTCAGGCACTATAGGCCTACTATTCAGGATTTAGCTTTAAGCAGTTAATGCATACCGGTATATGGTAAGAGTATTATGTAAGCCTACTTGTATAATTACAAGGAATGTATTTCTACTGTAAATGTCCACATAACGACTTTATCGTAGTCAAAAGTAGATATACAGGTATAGAGAGTAAAAATCAAAAGAAAAGACAACCTTTTCACTGCTCCTACATGGAGTGTACATGTACATGTAACTACATTTGGGCTTTCATTTGAGACATACACATGTATGTGTACGAGGGATATAAAACAAATCCTCTTTAATGATTTTTTGATCGGGGACGTGATCGATACTCCCAAATGGGTTTTGGACAAAAAAAAGTTGACAAACGCTGACTATATTAAGACCGATATCCAGCTCATGCTACTCCTCTGTCAACGGACCATATACCCTTCTACAAGAACACACCTGCATCAAAAGTGGAGCTTCAATGGATTTAAAATGGGAGGATGGATGGACCCCTTTTTCCAGACCCCTACAGGAACGCCTACATGATAATACCCTAAACCTAACCCTAACCCTATACACGTGTATGGTTCACTGGAGTAAATACATGTATAGTAATCCCTTGGTACTTGGTTTGTTATCTCCTAAATACCGGTAATCCAAAATGAAGTTTTAACTGGAGGTGGTGGAGGTTGGACGATTAATTGTGCTATGGATTACTCTGAGCCTATGAGTAGAGTTCTTCAACAACGATTTATACACCCAATCCTTATGCATAATAAAAAATATTTCTATAATGTACATTGTTGCTTGAAATTAACGTTTGGAGTGAGTTATTACCAAACAATTAACAGCTCATATGGTATTATTTTGGCAATGGTGAACACCCATACGTGTATTAAAGTGCACACTCTAAATATCTCTTCATTGTACATTGGTGTTGACAACAAAGGTAAAGTGTTTAGAGTGATATTAGCAAACAACAGCTCATAAAGCATTCTTTTGAAAATGATGTACAACGTACCATATGTGCACACTGAAAATATCTCTAAATTGTACATTGTCAAAGTGTTTGGAGTGAGTTATTACCAAGCAACAGCTCATATGGTATTCTTTTGATGATGATGTACACCCATATGTGCACACTGAAAATATTTCTTAATTTTACATTGGTGTTGACAGAAAATAAAAATATTTTGGATGAACATGTATAAGCAAGCAACAGCTCCTGTCTCTCTTGTTATTTCTATTTAAATGCAAATTCACATATGCCTCTGTAAACAGTGTTTTTTTCTTCTTCAAAATGCACAAAATGAATTTCCAACGAAGATGAAATAAGTAGCTGTGCGCAAAAGAGGCCCTAAACATGCTTATCTGTGTGTTATGTGAAGGGTAGTCAGCTCACATACGTTTAAAAATCGACGTTTAGCCTGGCATATGGGAACGAGCCTTTAAGACACATTATGGAAGAGACATGCAGTATAAAAGCACCAGAGTATTATACTACAAGCTGGCTATGAATGAAAGGCGGAACAATGAATTGAGAACACGTATATGCAGTTGTCAATTTGGGCTGTCAAGAAACCCACTTTGGGGCAGCTGTATGCGAGACGTCTATTTCCGTTCACAACGTTAGGGGTACAATAAAAGTGAGGACTTGGTGTGGGAAGAAGAGACAGATAGCTAGAGAAGACGAAAGTTAATGAGATAGATGAAAATGTCAGACAAAGATGTAAAACAGACTATGCAATGCAAATTCAAAGTTTATTCAACACTCTTCATGAAAACATTAAAAACGTATAATTAATACAGAATGATTTTTTTTTAAAGAACAAGATAGTGATTAAAATTATATTGAACAGAAAACATACACAATTAAATAGTCTTTTAAAGGGAAATCCAACACGTGTAAAGTTAATTTGTATGAAAGCAAAAAAATTATGTATATATACAGAATGGTGAAAGTTTGAAACATATCAGTCTTCTCAGACCAATAATAAGAAAGTTATGAATGTTCAAAATATCAGATCACTAAGTCTATGCGAATATAAAATTTGAAGCTTGGTCACTGGTTTGCGATGAAGCGGCGGATAATTCTCTTGCTTGTCATGTACAAAAATATCATTAATTTCTGTATTTTTCCTAAGTGCCTTCTCCCTTGGGGCACTACTCAATACGGGATAGAAAATTACTATACATGTAGGTCATCTAAAGAGAATACACCTTCCCGAGTCATAATTTGTTGAAAAGTTGAAATTTTAGTCATGTTGTGTATTGGAACAAATGGGACATTTTTCTCCCACTTCATCACACAGAATTACTGATTCAGCCAATTTGAAGAGCCCATACCTTAAGTGATTAAAAATGTTAAAAATTCATTATCTCATTTGATTTCATTCAACCGGCTACCTGATTTTGTTGTCTTTCATCAGGAGTAGTTTGCTATCAAAGTTGGATTTTCCCCTATAAGTATTCATGCCACTTGCTTCATATGCAGCCATTTCAATCAACATCTACATTCTTTAAAGAAAAAGCACTCAGAAAATTACGAGCAATACCAACTCCATAAAATACATTTACATGAACACAATTGTACCACTAATTTATCATGTATTTGTAAAACAGAATATCAAGATGGCTTTTAAAGTAATGTCATTTGCTTTGAACATGAGGCCATACCAATCCCCCTCAATCTTCTCAAAAGCATTCACAAAATTAATGGCAGTATCCCAACATCCATTACAACCGACATACAGTACATACAGGACATGTACCTGTACAAGTGTACATATTTGAGCATTTATCTAAAACCAGAAAAAGGGAAAGCTAAACATCAAAATGGCTTTAAAAATCAATGTATTTATTTGCTTTCACTCAGCCTCTTCCATCTCTCTCAATCCCGAACAAAAACGCATTCAGAAATTTGAAGACAGAACAGCAACATCAATTTGACAAAGTATATAATACATAAACATGCAAGCAAAACATCATAATGGCTTTGAAAATCAATGATACCGTTTGCTTTCATACAGCAAATCTGACTTCTCATTCCCCTTTCAATAGAAAACATGCATTCACAAAATCAGGGCGGAGATTAAGGGCATCACTTGCAAACATTATCTTCCTTTACATTCATGGATGGGAGTCATTCAAATTAATGTATTGTCTGCTGATAGGCAGAAGGGCAATTACTCATGTACTTTTACTTTGAGTGAAGGCCCTTTTACATGTAAATGTAGCACTATTATTAAAGTAAATGACTAAATGGCTTCGTAAATCAATGCTATCATTCACTTTAACAAAGAATTGGCCATCACATCCCCTTTCCCCACTCAAACAAGAGGCATTAGGGGAAAGGAAACAGGTCGACTTCAAGGATAAACTGCAATTTATATCACTACATCTGCCCCAGAATTACTGTTAATGGACGCTGCTTGTATAGTATCCACTTAGAACAAGGCAAAGGGGTTTTGAGCACCATGGAGCAACGGTATAGACAAATCAACAAGATAAGGTTGTAAATGCTGAGATGTTTCAAAACCTGGTCACTGTGAAGCTCATTTTTCCTCAGGGAATAGATGGCTTTCTAGCGGGACAAGGTATCAATATGAGTCAGGCACATGCTTCAATGGTTAGGTGTTATAATATAGAGGTCATTGGATAGTGTGCAATACATTGGCTTTTGACATGCCTCGTTCTTATATTGTGAAGGTCCCAAAATTGATCTGTATGTTACATATCGATTCATAATGCTGAATAATTATGATCACATTTGGAAAGTCTCAAAATGTACAAATTGATTCATAACTATGATCAAACTTGGAAGGTATCAAATTGATCTGTATGTTACAAATTGATTCATAATTTTGAATGTTTTATTATGATCACATTTTGAAGGTCTCAAAATTGATTTGTATTTTACATATTGATTCATAATTCTGAACAGTTAGATGTATAATCATAATGGCAAGGTCTCAAAATTGATTTATGTGTTACATATCAATTCATAATTTATAATTATTATGATCACAGCATTAATTTGTTACCCTTTCTTTGCCAAAATGTTGAAAATTACTGCATTGCTGGAGCTATATTCTAAGTTCCCTAAAAGTATAAATTGTTTCATGGTCAAACAGTGATTTAAGATGGATTTGATAAAATCAATTCGTCTAAATTGTTAATCTAAAGATTTAATCTTTAATGGAACTGAATTCCAAACGTGATTGGCCTGATCTACAGAAATTAACTAAATTTCAATAGTGTTTTTGTTTTTATTTGCTATTCTAATAGCTTATTTGTGTCTCTTTTTTCCCCCTTCATGTTAAGCAAGATTTAAGGCTGTGATCTAAACCAGCATCATGTGTTTGTCAACCTTGGATAAGGATGATATAACCTGACATGTACCTCTCAGCTTTTCTTTGTTGTTTTATGTTTGCACAAAATCGACATGTCAAGTTTTTTTCTCCAGTGTATTCAAACGATCGAACATGGATTCATCTCCACCTGCGCTCTGCTGCACAGGATAAGACTATTATGTTACAGAAATGTTGCAAACATGTCTGACATCCAGCACAATGACATTTTGCTGCTGACAGAATAAAACATTAGCAAGATGTCAGAAAGATATGAAGTGTGGCTTAGGCCTACTGCAAGGATAAAGAGATAAATAATGTAAGTCACAAAGATGACAGGCTCAACAAAGAGGATTCACTAGAAGAAAAAAGGAGCAGCCCCATATGTATAAGGAATATTATTGTTATAGTAATAATCTTGAATCTCTCTCCCTCTTTTGTTATCCTGTCTCTCCCTCTTTATCTATCCCATCTCTCTCTTCATCTCTCTCCCCTCTCGTTCCATATCCCATTCTCTCTCCCCATATATATATCTTTGCCCTTATACCCCTCTACATTTTATTTCTTTATCTCCTTTCTCCCCTCCACACCATTCCCACTACCTTTAACTCTCTCTCTTTCTCTCTCCCTTCTACTACTCCTCCTCCATCTTCTTCATTTTCTCATGTTTCTTCTTCTTCATCTTCCTCTTTGCCTCCTCCTCCTTCTTCTCTCTGTACACATATCCAAACGAGGTACCCTTGATCACATGTTCAGATGAGAGGGTGATACAAACACATCGATTGGTCCTGGGGTGCAAGACAATGAACATTAAATAGCATGGGACAGCAGGTAAAGGGCAACTATAACACAATGGAGGACAACTCTGTGAAGCCTTGATGCAATATGCTGCATTAACCCTTTCAGGACAGGATTTATTTTTAGGGCTAAATTAACCACTAGTGTTTAATATTCAATTGGTGGAGTTTTCTAATGCGATATCTTTGAAAACAATAACATGGGCATGAATGTTGTAGACAAGTTTAAAAAAATGGCAAATTTATATTGAAATATAATTATTTTTAATCTCTCAACGTATAGCCAATTTAAGAATTTTAAAGCTAATTTTCCTTTTCAAAATTCCTGGCATCAAACGCAAGATAGTCATTAAACTAAAAATGGATTCAGAATGATTGTTGAGCATCTAGCATATCATTTAATAGGGCTTTGAATAAAAAGTTGAGTCAAACCACAAAATTGATTGTCTTGAAACAATGGGGCAAGATGACCATAATTCACCTAATGTTTTTATATCTTACCACACACATATTTAAGGACCGCTGTTGCACTCAAAATAATTTTTGTCACCCAAAATTGCAAATATTTGCAGACAGGAAGTCTCCAATCTTCTTTAATATTATATCCCTCATATTGTATTAAATTCTTACAATATTTTTGGATAAAGAGAAAGTTTTCATATTTCATTTGACTCCTCCTTCTTTCTTTTTTGAAAAGGGCATATTGAGAGGAAGCTCAAAACCTTTGGACTTTTCTGTCAGAACTCAGAACCAGAGTTATAATCAGCTTTCATGAGCATGTACGGTGGTCAATCGTGAGGCTATTGCACCCCACTTGGTTGCCCTGTAATGCGGTGTGTCGTGCACGTAATATTCATTTAGAAAATGCATTACACAGGCAATTTTCTATTCCCAGCACGTCTATCTCTATTTCTCTGTCCATCAATTTCTTTCCTTTCGCAGTACACACCAATACTTATATGCTAGATGATCAACCTTTTCTGATCCATTCCACAACGTTTCTTTCACAATGCAATCTCATGACAAGAACTCAACTTTTATCGTAAACTATCTATTTTGGTCCTTTTCTGCAAAGAGACTTATCAATAGACTAATAAAAAATCTAGTCCTATAATGTACAGCTTAAGACAACTGTGTCTGTTTGGAGCCAGAAGGGTGTTAATTTATTTATTTATTATTTATTCGGCAATTCACAAAAAATATAACTGTAAATATAAATGTAAATATAGGTAAACTAACATTAATAATAATAATAACATTATTTACAAATGCACAATTTTCTTGGAGGTCCTCTGAGTGCATCAGTTGGCTGCCGGGGAAGAGGAAAGCAAACTAAATCACTGTGACCGTAATGGTCCCTCTTCCCGACCAACTGGTGCACCCAGAAGACCTGCAAAATATAGCATGAAGGTAATTAAAATGTATTTGTAAAACATTTCATAAACAAACCAGCTAACAAAAACAAAGCACAAGGAGGAATTCAAATTAATATGTATGATGACACTAGGTCATGACACGATACCGAGCATTAACATGAGGAATTAAGTCTGGCTTAAAAACGATTGCATAAAATATGTAGTAGGTAAACTGAAACCATGAAGTATAAAACTGAGCAAAGATTTTGTATTGAAATACATGTTTACGCATTAATGTCCTTCTGGCTCCGAACAGATGATTGGATAACAATTATATATAAGCACTACAAAATGGGACAATACTGGGGTCACATCAATGCAGAGTGGACTTTGTCAAAGCTCTTGTCACATACAAATTTGGCAATTGGATGCATTTTGTCATTTTTATTTATATATGTTTATTTCATATTACCAGAGTGTTGGCTCAGTCAGTAGAGCGTTCGCCTCACAACCGGGAGGTCGTGGGTTCGAACCCCGGCCGCGTCATACCAAAAGACGTTAAAAGATGGGAGTTGTTGCTACCTTGTTTGGCGTTCAACAATAAGGGATAGAGCAACGTCGATCTGGCGCTGCTCAGTGGCTGCCGGGCTCACGATCAATTGGGCAAAAAGAATTTCCGTTTCGGTTTAATAAAATTTGGAGTGGACTATAGGCTATTATTATTATTAGTATCATTATATACACATAATTTATATTTATCTTAAAATGGTAATTGTGAAAGATAAAGCAAATTTGATTCAATCTTTGGAGAATTGTGTACTCTGTGGTATTATCTGGGGTAGATGTGAACGTAGAAGTAAGTCAAGTATCACTGGTAACACTCTTAAAATCACTTCATTCTGTCTAAAGATTTGTTTATTTTATGCTCAGTTTAATAGTTCCATCCCAGATTCCTAGTCTTGTATAAAATTCTACATTGTCGGCTCAGAGCCAGCAGAAAGGCATTATATCCTATCTTGCAGAGTTTGTGCCCTTCTGGCTCTCAACAGACATTTAATTCCAGAGTATTCTGCTTAACAATTTCTTTCAACTTATGTTTGTCTTAATATGACATGTCTACAGGTTTATTAGGCCTACATACAATGTAATTTCAGTATCCACATTGTGAATCAGCGGTAGATGTTGAAGTAGAGGGTGTATTTTTTTCTTCAAAAAGACGAATAATCCGCAAGTCTTTCTACAATTAAAGTTTCAATGATGATGCTCTTATGAGACCTTGAAGTTTTGTCTAAAGAGTGGACTTTGGTGCTCAAGATTATTCAAATGATCAAATACATTGTCATCTTCTCACAGAAAGGAGGGGATTAACTCTTTGTACACAAAACATATGCTCTTAAGCCTCTTAAAAAAATTCAGTGCAGTCTGTAACTCATTCAATACATGTTTTTCTTAGAAAATCACATTTCCACAGACTTCATTATTAAATGAAAGGTAACATCAGTTTCAGAGGGCTAATCAGCGTTAGATGTAGTAATTTCTCTAAATGAGAAGTAAATAAACAGAACTATATATATATATATATCATTCTGTAGAGGCAGATTTTTACGTTAGAATGTAATGGGTGATCACAAATAGAATAAAGAGAGTCAATATGCTCCATGCGAAGAGGGAAAAGAGAAGAACTAAAATATGATCTTGAACTGTCTGAACTGTCTGTTAGGCACTCTGCTGGGGGCCTGTCTGTCACCCTGCATGTAGTCTACTAGATTTAGTTACATGTTCATGAAAATGTACATGAGAATCGCTCTATAATCATTATAAACTTTAGCCTCATCTTAACATCGAATAAAGAAATGTCATACAACAAAACAAATGCTTGAGCATCGTTTTGCATAAAACTCAGTAACACATCAATTATTTACATGTTATTTACATACATGTACATGTAGATGTTGTCTAGTCTGAATGCTCCTTTGTTTACCAAATAATTCTTTATCAGAGTTTTTGTATAACTTTCCTGGAGTCTGAACAGGGCTACTAGATGTTTAGAGCGCTATTAATAGAATGATGTCATCTGTCTGGCCTTGCCGCTCCTTTTAGCTGTGACATCACCAAGGAGAGAGGGTGGAAGATGCCTGTCATTTCACTCAATATGATTTCAGTCAATACCCTATTGGTTTACGAGGATAGCAGTGATGCATGATGCTAATAAAGAACCAGAAAGGACTTTTTGGAATGCTGCCAAAAGAAGGGAGGTGAACTCCTTCCAAGGCTAAATACTGGCACAAGACCGAAAGCAGACACAAACGCTTAGAAACGCATGTATAAAGCGCCCTATAAATATAATTATTATTTTATTAGATTTTCATGTAATACATATTTTGATTTGTTTTAAAGAGTGACAGATTAGAATGTTTAATTGGTGTCAATATGAGGAGGCAAGGCTGTTTCATTTCACAGAATATAATAAAACCCACTGACTACTAAATATTTGTATTCCCATAGACTTTACACAGGACCGACTCTGCTCTTCTACGCAATGGGTTAATCAGATACGCAGTGGTTGATCAGTATGACATCATTCTAATGAGAGCGTGAAAGGCATTAAGTGAATCTTTAGGTGAACGACTAATGACATTTTTGGTTGCAGTCATTCAGGTCAATCTACTGTTGGTTAAGTAGATATTGTTATGATTCAGATTTCAGAAATAAGAGCAGTCACTGAATATTCACTTATTACACATTTTGATTTTGGTATATGAATGTAAATGTAATAGTGAAAGATTAGCATAATTGATGTCATAGGCGGTGGCAAGGCCGATTCATTTCAGTCAATGCCATTCATGCCAATACCATGTTGGTTCACAAAGGATGGGATATCACTATGCTTTTATCCTGGAAGGCGCAAGAAGGATTTATTATACTCAGCCTGATAGCTTTGTACAATAGATGCATACAGCCTCAACTTGAGTGCAGACAGATTATATAATGAACTAATTCACATGCATCATTTGTATAGTGTCATAACTGAACGTAGCAATTCCTGAGATTTTCCATAAAATGGTCACAATTATTCATGTGACCTTGCATATCATTGCATTTTGAACGGATTGTTCAATTATCATGCAAATTATACATGGACTACCTTTCATTAATTTGACAGGAAATCAAGCATGCTACATAAATATACAGGAGCTGCGCAGGTCTTTCACTGAACCGGGTGAGATGAATATGATAGTGACATAAAGGTATGACTCGTTAAAAAAAAGATTTTCCATGTCATCAATGAAATAGTACGGATATCTTATGTTAGCGCTTTATGAAACTCAAGCAACAGAGCTATTCAGATTGGGATGTATACTGCCCTAAAAATTGTAAACTCACACCTAAAACACCTGCTTAAAATTGATCATAGAGCAATAGCTGAGATCCCAGCTCAATAACCAACGTCATTGAGACTTATTGAGACACATGAGACCTTGAGTAATATGCCTGCATGTTAAAATAAGTAAGGTCCGTTTGGCTTTCATTATGATCGATCAGAGCTATAGAGAAAGCTAAAGGGTAGAAGAAAAGAAACGAAGACAAAGGGTTTGTGGATTATATGTTTTAGAAACCAGCTGCGCCTCAGCTCATACACCATGTATATACTGTAGGATCACCTGCTGAGAGCCAGAAAGGCAGTAACTCTATGTTTTAGAGTATATGTTAAAGGTAATACAAAGTTTGGGGAAATTTGAAAATTGGGTGGATAGTGAATCTTTACAATTTTGATATATTTGGATGCCCCTGTAGATGTATTATAAGCACTAAAAAAATTAAACCCTAAAACACTTCTGTTTTCGAGAAAAATTGAATACAACAATTTACCAGTGCTCCCGGTAAATTTTGATGAATTTCAAATAGCGCCCACATGTAGGCCGTACAATGGTAGCTGCGACCATGAAAATCTCAGAATATGTAGTTGTGATATATAATTTCCAAACAGGAATAGCTAATCGGTCGATTTTAGTCAAGAAACATTGTTTCATAGCTAAATTGATATCTTGACCTTGAGAGGGAGCTATACAACATAAAGAGTTTATTATTTATAATTTCATAACTTCAGACTCGATTTCAACCGGG